>PVIR01009136.1:22454-54345 GCA_004026965.1 Petromus typicus | reverse complement strand
ACCACATACCTATACTGGGTGTGGAGACTCACGCCCAGCAGCAATCAGTACCGCATACTACAGTGCCGGGCGTGGTGGCTCACGCCTGTAATCCCAGCACTCGGGAGGCAGAGGCAGGAGGATTGCTATGATGTGAGTTTGAGGCTGAGCTCAGGGCCAGCCTGAACCACAAAAGTGAGACCCTGTCTCAAAAAAAAAACCTTAAAAAAAAAAGAAAAAATCAAATAAAATAAGGATTAAATGGCACAAGGACACTACCTACTCACAAGGATCCAATATCTCTAAGCCCCAGCACAGTGAGAGCCTTTGGTGAAGGCTTGGTACACGGTAAACGCCAGTTCTACTCTCTGGCCACACATCTCCGTCCCTGGTCTTCCAGACACAGATCTTCCCGTGTGGAAAATGGTGTGAGCTGGCCTGGTGTGGTGGCTCATGCCTGAATCCCAGGACTCGTGAGACAGAGGCAGGAGGATTGCCATGAGTTTGAGGCTAGCCTGGGCTACATAGTGAGTGCAAGGCAAGCCTGAAGTACGAAGCGAGACCTTGTCTCAAAAAACTAAAATAATTAAAAAGAAAAAGAAAACGGATCTGAACTGCCACCTCCACGACTGTGGGCCAAAGGCAAGTCTGGCTGAAGGGGCTCTGCAGACGCTGCCGTGGAGACTTCCTCCGGGGGCGCCTGAGTTCAGGGGTCTGCCAATGTCCTACTTTGACGAGCGCAGGCCAAGAGGAGGAGGCCGGAGAGGCTGCTCCCCCACCGCAGTCAAAGAGCTGAGCCATCAAGAGCTCAAACTCCAAAGCCGATAAGGCCATGTGACTGCCGTCAGGAGACCCAGGGCGGAAGCAAGACTGCGAGCACAGCAGGCCCTTGGCCAGACCTCTGCAGAAACGGGTGGGGTCCCGTGAGGCCGAGACTCGTGTCCGGCTGGACTTTGGATGAGGTGGGTGAGGTCGCGGTCCAGCACCCCCACCGCCGAGAACCCCAGTCGGCCGGCTGCCGCCCGCCCCGCACGCGCTCTGCCCCGCCCCGCCTGGCCCGGACGCCCCGCCCCGCCCGCCTTGCCTCGCCCCAGCCCTTTGCACGCAGCGCCCCACCGCGCAGAGCGCGACTGCTCTGCTGCTTCTCTTTGCTCGGTCTTTCCCTGCAGAGCACGGCTTGGGTGCAGGCTTTGTGCACCTGTTGTCTCTCTCCGCTTTCCGCTTGTCCAGTCCTCGCTGCCCTCCGCGGTGCGTAGCGCAGGGCAGGGGCTTGGAAAGTCTCGAATCAGTGATCTCCTGATGAGCCCTTGACTGAGCACCTGTAAATACCGCGGCCGCTGCACTGCCCCTTTCTTGGACCAAAGCCATCAATAAAGCTAACCCCACTTTTCCGGAACCCAGAGGGTGCGGGTCCCCCTGGGCCTCACTCGCGGTACCTCCTTCAGTTTTGCTGTCACTGCAGTGATCTTGGCTTTAACGGACCAAAAGTGCTTGCACTGCGAAGTAAGCATTCGGGTGCTGTCGTGGGTCACTGCAGTCTTTTCCTGGCGGAGAGGAGAACTAGTACAATTTAAAAAATCAAAAAAGGAACTAAGCTACAACTTTACTCCTTGGGTTTCAGTAAGCACATTTTTAATACATATTAGAAAGTCTTGTTTTACCCCCAGAAAAGGCCACAAACTATGCTTGTGAAAATATTTATTATGCAGGGCCAGGGATTTAGCTCAGTGACACTGCCACCTGCCTTGCAAGTGCGAGGTCATGAGTTCGATCCTTGGTACCACACACACACAAAAAAATTTATTGTGCATAAAATACTTCTGTTTACACTCGAGTTAATAAAGACACTTGAACACTTTGCTTTTCACATGTAATGTTTTGTGACAGTATCTTCGTACATTAAGCTACTAGGATACTGTCTTCCTGATATTTTAGAGGGGGTAAAAACCTGTGCTGGCCGCTAACTCTGTCAGGCTCACATGAACTGTACACAGTGGATAACTCTTTGTCTGACTTTTTACATGTCTGTAATCATAGTTTTATTTTGTTTTTTATACATCAATACAAAAAAATGTTTTTCCCCCGGCATATCAAAATCCAAAAGAAACTTTGAGATCTAAATTAATATAGGTAGATTGTTACCTACTAGGGCTGGGGAGTTAGCTCAGTGGTTCCGGCGCCTGTCTTGCAAGCGCAAGGGCCTGGGTTCGATTCCCCAGTAACCACATAACAATACTGGGTGTGGAGACCCACACCCAGCAGCAACCAGTACCAAATACCATGGTGCCGGGCGTGGTGGCTCACGCCTGTAATCCCAGCACTCGGGAGGCAGAGGCAGGAGGATTGTGATGTGAGTTGGAGGCTGAGCTCAGGGCCAGCCTGAACCACAAAGCGAGACCCTGTCTCAAAAAACCTAAAAAAAAAAAAAAAAAAAAAAAAAAGGATAGATTGTTACCTACTAAATACTTCATTACCATTAAATGCTGTATAGCTAACAAATTTCAAATTCTTGTATGAAATTTATTTTTTATTTTGACACAGGGTCTCACTTTGTAGTTCAGGCTGGCCCTGAGCTCACAGTATAGCCCAGGATAGCTCAGACTCACAGCAATCCTCCTGCTTCTGCCTCCTGGGTGCTGGTATTATAGACGGGAGCCACCACGCCCGGGACTGTGGTTTGTGGTTACCAGGATTTGAACTTGGGACCTTGTACTTGTCAGGCAGACACAGGAACGACTGGGCTAAATCCCTGGGCTGCCCAAATATTTCTTGAGAACTTGCGGGAAAAAAGTGTTATGAATGTTGACTCACACGTGTATAAATAGTGAATTGTTTTTCTGGTGTGAGAAATTGGAAGTGAAAATAAGGACCAGTATATATAATAGATATTATGAAAGAGAAAGCAGATGTTCAAAAGGGAAGAAAAACTGGGGTGGGGGAAGGCAGAAAAGAAGAGAAAAAATGAGAAAGAAGGACAAAACAGAAACAAAGCTTTTTGTAAATAGGGAGGGATGAAAGAGCGAAAGGGAGGGAGGTGGAATGCGAAAAAATAAGAACCAAGATGTGTCATGTATAGGCACAAATTCCCAGTGATGAATGTGACCATAATGCATACCCAAAATGCACCAATAAGCTTAATGAGTAATAATATTTTAAAGGCCACAGAAAAGTTGATGCAATCTTGTCTATGCCAGTATTAGATATTGACAAATTCTGGGGAAATAAATTGTACTGCTAATTTGCACAGAAAATGAAACTTCTATAATCCCAGCACCTGGGAAGCAGAGGCAGGAGGATCACTGTGAGTTCAAGGCCAGCCAGGACTACACAGGGGGACCCTATCTCAAAATTAAAAAGAAAAGAAGAAAACAAATGAAGCTTTTAATGATGTATAGAAGCAAAGTAATAATATACATAAATTCCAAGTTTCAGGGCAGAATCCTTGAAAAGGATGGGATTTGTAGCCCTGCAGTTTACTAAATAGGATCCAGAAGTCAGCTAATTTCATCTTCTACTCAAAATAAGGACATCCGGGCCTGGCTGCTCCCGTACTGTCTGCTTCAGAAGTGCTCTCAGGGGACACGGACTCAGATTGGTGGACAGCAGACTGTATGACGGTCCCTAACGGCCCTCTCCGGATGTCCACACACCTCCGGATGTCACCTGTGCAGGCACCTGGTCGGTCTCTCTGACTCCTTCCCCAAAGCCAGCTGTGCTGCGTTGGCCCTCAGCCCAGCACTCCCAGCTCCAGAGGAGCTGGCTCCAGCCAGGACGCAGATTGTACCCAGGATGAGCCTCAGGGTCAGCCTTGTCGGCCGAACCTTGAGTGTGACTCGGGGGCCCGCAGGGGGGCTGCCACATCCGGAAGGCATGAGCGAGTGGGTCCCCCCAGGCACAGCGGAAAGCTGGAGCCCGAGCTGCAGGACGCGCCTGCCCCGTCCCAGGTGGGGACCCGAGTTCACTCTGCTCAGCTCCACCTGGAGGCCTGAGGCTGAGACCACCGCCACCGCCCGGAGGGGGAAGCAGCCCTCAACGGGTCCCAGGGCACCTCTGTCCTTTGTTTTCACCTTAGCTAATATCTAAAAAGCAGAAAGAGTTGCCTAAGAATAGAGATTTTCACCCTTATCCAGTAAGTTTCTGATGACCCAGAAGGCACCAGGCACCCAGCTTCGTCCCCAGAGCAGGGACCTTCGGCCTGCGTGACAGCCTTCCTGCTCTGGGGTTTGTTTGCCCTTGGGTGGTGTCCACAGGGCCAATGTCCCTGGGCCGGACGCTGCAGCCAGCTGCCCCCCCCCCTCACTGCGCTACTCCACTCTTCTCCTCGCCCTCTGCTCACACTGGTCACAGCCCTGAATCTCTTCGCTTATATTAGAAAAACATCTCTAGTGACTTTCTCAGAAACAGAAGAAGAAGCCAGGCTTGGCAGCACACATCTGCCAGGGAGGCTGAGGCAGGATGATCACAAGTTTGAAGTCAGCCTGAGCAATTTAAGGAAATACTGTTTCAAGAAAAAAAAAAAAAGGCTGGGCATGATGGTGAACATCTGTAATCCTAGCACTCAGGAGGCTGAAGCAGGAGGATTGCTGAGAACACAGGGAGTTCAATGACAACCTGAAAGACATGCTCAAACCCTGTTTGAATAAACTATGACCTCTTTTCCAGAGAGCAACTTTCTCTGCTCTCTGCTGGGCAGTTTCTGGGTCAGGGAAACAAACCGAGTGCAACATCTCAGGGCTACACCGCAGCCACACTGAGTCCTGCCCATCTACGGAGAACACTACCCCACGACAAGTGCAGCAAGGCTTCTCGGGGGCATGGGGAATTAACAAGTCCATTCCAACAGGAAGAAACTAGGGATGGCATTATTGCAAGAGGAGGCCCTAGTGTGGAGAAGCATAGACCCCAGCACTGAGGCACACACTGGTAATCCCAGTGCTCTGGGAGGCTGAGGCAGAACAGCCACAGATTTAAGCTCAATCTGGACAACTTACATGGTGAGATCCATCTCACATTAATGCTAATAATATCAATAGTAATAATATTAAATAATAAATGACTTGGGGATATACCTCAGTGCAAAGGCCCTAAGTTTGATACCCTGTGCTGAGGGGGAAAAGACTGCTGGCTGCAGGGCCAGCATCTGGTAGAGGAGGTGACACCGGCAAGGGCCCCATTTCTCCCCTTTGACGCTCCTGAGAGTTGTAGCACTTATACCACCAATCTGCCAGGCCACAGCAAGTAATGCCCCAGAACCAACCCCAGCTGGCCTGGAAGACGAGCTCCCTCCCCACCAGACAGATCAACCAATGCGCTTCCTGAAGGGGCATCTGTCTGCATGAGCAGGGCCAGGAAAGCATTTCAAAGCATCTTCCCCAGAGGTGGCCTGTGAAGATCTTCCAGTATGAGCGCATCCCAGCGGGGTATGGTGGTGCATGCCTCTAGGAGGCTGAGGCAGGAAGATCAAAACTTTGAGCCCAAAGGGCTGAGGATTTAGTTCAAGTGGTACCATGTCTACCTTAGAAGCACAGAGGCCTGAGTGCCATCTCTATTCCAAAAAAAAGTTTGAGCCCAGCCTGAACAATTGAGCAATTTAGTAAGATCCTCTCTCCAAATAAACAGATCTAGCTCTGTGTGAAGGTGCTGGGTTCAATCTCTAGTACCAGAAAAAGAATAGAAATTTTGATAAAAAGATAAACAAGATTAGAGCTGTGTAACACATGGATGACTATTTCAAAATCTGCCTTTGAGTATTCCAAAGTCCTTTTCACTTTGCACCCAGAGAAAAGCATCTGCTTCCAGGATCTCAGGGAAAGACGGTCTGCTCTGGGCTCAGAGACTAGGACGGTCCTGGAACAGGGTGGATTTTGCCATCTTCGCAGCTCAAACCACACGTCAGGCTTTTAGAAGCTCATAAAATATTTAGGACAAGACATTTGCTCCATCAGACATGCCAGTCAGCCAAGAACATCCTCAGAACTGACCCAGTCTTCACCTCAGCATAGGGACACAGAGAGCACAGTGCCAGTCAAAGCGACCTCGTGACCAGCCTGAAGGTCGGAGGTTCGGAAGCAGACCCTGCCCTTCCTAACTCTGAGCTGACTCTTCGCAAGAAGCAGCTCTGGTCTGGATGGGGACCCTGACCCCCACCGTTGCTCCCTTGGGTTGGTCTGTGCTGGACGCTGCTCTGGGGGGCGGGGGCTGGGACCCTCGTGACCAGCCGGATGATCTGCATCCTGCACGCACACCCCAAAACATGAGCCAGGGGCCTGAACCATCTGGCACCAGCCTAGGACGTGGCAGCCTCACCTGGCATCCGGGAACCTCAGAACCTAGGGAGAGGATGAGGCCAGTGGAAGGAGATACAGGGGCTGAATGGCCTGGGCAGGAGCAGGCGTGTGTGCCCAGCGCTGTCAAGGGCCAAGTCTGCATTAGACAGTTCTGCTGCACGGCCGCCTTTCACTTGTGATTGGACACCGGCTTGGAGGCAGGGCTCCTTAGGGGCTGAGACCTGCAGGTCTCTGCTCCCAGATCCTCAATCCTGTTACCCTAGCATCCTGGGAAGCTGAGGCAGGAGAATCATGAATTCAAACCCAGTCTTGTGACTTGGTAGTTTAGAGACTCTGACCCCAACTAAAAGGAAAAAGGGCTGCGAACATGGCCCGGCAAAAGGCCTGAGATCAGTCCCAATTGTGAGAGAGCAGAATGCAGAGCTGAGGGCACTCGGAATTCCAGCTGCCCTGGAAGCTGAGGCAGGAGGACTATTCAGTTCGGTTAAGGAACTCAAGGGCAGCCTGGTCAGCACAGCAGTCTTTTTTTTTTTTTTTTTTTTAGGTTTTTTGAGACAGGGTCTTGCTTTGTGGTTCAGGCTGGCCCTGAGCTCAGCCTCCAACTCACATCACAGCAATCCTCCTGCCTCTGCCTCCCGAGTGCTGGGATTACAGGCGTGAGCCACCACGCCCGGCACTGTGGTATGTGGTACTGGTTGCTGCTGGGTGTGGGTCTCCACGCCCAGTATGGTATGTGGTTACCGGGGAATCGAACCCGGGTCCTTGCGCTTGCAAGACAGGCGCCGGAACCACTGAGCTAACTCCCCGGCCCTCGCCAGCAGTCTTGATCTCCCGCCTGACACACCGGCTCCTGCATTCCCGGACTCTGCTGAGCAATGTCCTTTCCTGTTCTGGGAGCTCTAGACAACACCTGGATGCTAAGGGAAGCAACTTGGGACCAGAGGGTCGAACTTCCAAGCCCCACATGTGTGACATGCCGCCCAAGGATACGGCCCAGCCAAGAGTCCCATCGGACTCTTCTCTGGTAGTTTCCCATCCCTGACATTCATCAGATTCCACTGTAAAATTCTGCAATGTCACTGTTATCTGCTGCGAAGAAACTAACTCCCCAACCACTGTGGGACAGGGAGATGCTGTGGGACAGGGAAGAGCAGGAGGACGTAGCTGCGGGGCCACATCATAGGCCAGTGAAAATCTTTAAATTGAGGCCCAACGGAATGCACTCACCTGTAGTCCCAGCACTCCAAAGGCTGAGGCAGGAGGGATTGCCCAAGTTTGAGGCCAGTCTGGGTTCCATGATGAGTTCAAGGCCAGCCTAAACTGCATAAGGAGACCCTGCTAAAAACAAAATAAATAAACAGTTGAATTTTATCTTTGTTTTTTGGTTTTGTTTTGTTTAGTTTTTTGAGACAGAGTCTCACTATGTAGCCCTGGCCGGCCTCAAACTCACAACAATCCTCTGCCTCTGCCTCCAGAGTGCTGGGATTATAGGAGTGAGCCACCACACCTGGCTTGTTTTGCTTTTTAAAACAGGGTCTCCTTGTATAGTTCAGACAGGTGTTGTAGTTGTGGAATCCTCCTGTCTCAGCCTCCAGGCATTGGGACTACATAGGTTTGGTTTGGTTTTTAACACTGGTGAATGAATGTCCTATTGAACACTCTGAGACACGGCTAGTACTGTCCAGTACCCCAGGCAGCTATGCCCTGGGCAGGCATTTCTTGCTAATGCCAGGCCACACTCACTCAAGGTGTTGTAGACAAGTAAACTAGGTAGACGTCTTTTAGGCAGTTAGACAGAGCTGGCCCTGGAAAAGCCCACTTGGAGGGCAGTCAAGGAGACCGTCCCTGAATGTCAACATTACCAAAGGAAAAAACTACTCCACCTATGTAAAATAAATAGCAGTGATTGATATTCTGAGTATGCTTCAATCTCTGGGGCGGAGACCAAGGTTTTAACCCACCCCTCCCAGAAAAGATTTCAGACTGAAAATCTTTGTGCGCCTGTCATGTGACTTGCTTCCCAATGGATCCCCATTTAATCAATATTTCCTAAGCAGCTGTACTTGTTATAATCTTGTTGGTTGTGTGAGACCCACATAACCAGAGTCAGTCCATGTTAGACCTAAATCCGTCCCCTTCTCCTCCCTGAACAAATGGAATCGTGAGACTGTGACTCCATCTAACTTCCCTATACTCATGCTACCCCAAAACTGAGAGAAACATGGAGATAATTTTAAGACCTATTTGTTTTGCAGCTGCCCTATCATGTTCTGCTCTTGCCTCTTTCTTTACTCATTTCCTGCACCAAACTCCTCTATAAAAGTCCATTGTGCTTTCAGTTCTGGGCTTCGTTTTGTTAGGAGGTGAAGTCCACACACACACGTGAAGAAACTTCCATCTTTTACTCTCTGTGGAGTGATCTCTCACTCTGTGGCATTATGGGTTGATCGTGGTTTGGGTCATTTTGTGATCGCTCCTTGTCCTAATATCACCTAAGCAACTGTGCTTCCAAACTTACTGGTTGACTATAATTTTGTCCCACCTTAAACTGTTTCACCTTGTTATTTTGTTGCATAAAACCCCCAAGGGAAATGAGGTGAGCATGCCTCCCACTTCGGGTCCCCCTTCTGTCCCTCTTAGGCAGAAGTTTTCTTTCTCAATAAAGTTTTTCCTACTCTTAACTGTTCCTAGAATTCGTTCTTTGATTTTGGAGACCACAAACCCCTGTTTCAGGTATCTCCGGGTTGAGAGCTATATTTTCCCTTTTTTGAGTTATACTTCCTCTTTTCACCCCTGTATCAAAGGGCCTGGCTTGTTTGACCACTTCCACGAGCGAGGGGAACCCCATCAGGTCTCAGGCCTGGAGTCAAAGGGGAGCAGCTGGCAGCTTTGGCCGGTGGGGACATATTCTACTCACTTCAAAGCCAGCACTGAGTGTTACACAAAGCTGAGCTCAGCCCAGGCCTCATGGATGCCAGAGTGGAACCCTGGCCCGCGGTAGTGGCTGTGACCGTGGCCGTGACCCACAAGTCAGCAGCACTTGGAGACGCCCTCCCAGATGCTCTTTCTAAACTGGAAAGCACCGTGACGCACACAGGGTATGTGACCAGGCCGGAAGATGCTGAGCCCCGGAGCCGGGGTCCTGCCTCTGCACCTCCAGCCCTGTCTTCTCCACCACCTGCCCGCTCCAAGAGGACTCAGGACCCTCAGGCTGCTCAGGAGACCCCGGAAACTGCAGAGCCCCGCTCCTGAGCAGCCCCACTGCGGGACGCAAGCTGGGCATCGCCCCAGTACAGCCAGTGCTTTCTGGGAGCATGGCAGGGGTGACACAGCCAACTCAGGCCTGCCAGGTCACCCAGCCCCGGGCTCCATTCTCCCCACTCTGGTCTACACCCCACAGCAGCCTGGAGCTGAGGAGTCCCTGCTGTTGGCACCGTGACCTTGGCCGTGTCAGCTGTGGCCCAGCTGACACAGTCAGACGATCCTTATCAGGTAAACGCCTGCCCTGCGGCGTGTTGACATCAGCAGAGGGTGAGGTCCGGCGCCGGGCGCCTCTCTGGGGCCTGGTTCTGGTTCACAGGACCTGCACATCTGGGCTATTTGCTGGGCTGGACATCTGCAGCCTTCCATCCAGGCACAGACTGACAACTCTGAAGACAATTCCGAACATGTGACCGGAGTCCAGGACTAGGATTCCAGCTCTAAATAGAGTGGCGGCACCAAGCCCCCAATGTAGAGTGTAGTCCACACCTGTACTACCTCACACGATGGTTCAGTCAGTGCACATGGTGAGTCAGCTGTGAGCCACACGCTGGAATAATTGCATATCATCCGTTTCTTCTTCCAGTACTGGTTTAAACCCAGGACTCTCATGAGCTACATTCTGGCCTTTAAAAAAAAAAATTGGAAAAGAGACTTGGTAAACCACAAAGTTGCTCAGGCTGGGCTTGAGCGTGTGGTCCTCCTGCATCAGCCTCCCAGAGTGCTAGGATTACAGGCATGTACTGCAATGCCCAGCAGATGGTCCTTGAAAAAGAGAAAGCTTTTGACGCCTGATCTGCCAGAACTCCGACGGTGTGCAGCCCAGAAGTGAACGCTGCTGTGGTCAGCTGGGCTGGCAGATGTACTCTGGCCTCCTCACAAATTCTAGCCCAGCCCAGTACTGTGCCTGCCACACTGCAAGCAAGATAAACACACACTGCAAGCCTGAGGGGGGTGTGTCTTCATAGCACATCAGTATGGTGTCCCGGAGGGAGCAAAGGGTTCAGCGTGAGAACCGTGGGACAAGGCCACTCTCCAGCTAGGTATGCATGCGGCACAGGGTCACCTCAGGAGTGCTTCAGGGTGACAATGCTGGAAGGAGCGGCTGTTAAACAAGCATTCTCAGGGGCAGGGGTGCAAAGTGCTGGATCTCGGGCATGTACATCCCCACATCAGCCTGCTCTGCCCTCTCTGAGTTGAGCAAGGCTGGGACTTGGGGATCAAAGTTGGGACCTTGAGCTTGCCAGGCAGATGGCAGAACCACTGAGCTAAATCCCCGGTCTGACCTGCTCTCTTCTTGACCCCAGTCAGCCGGTCTGTGATTCATCCAAAAAAAGATTGGCACCGGGGATTTAGCTCAGTGGTCCAGCAAGCTCCAGGCACACCTGCGGCACCAAGACCGCAGAATACATGGCTCAGCAGAGAACGTGACAGAGACCATAAGGCCCAAAGGGGAGAGTGAGCTACAAGGGCTCTTCCAAGAGGCAGGCCAGTTGCTCTTTAAAGGAAAAAATCCTACACATTTTTTTCTCCTTCACTCTGTGACCCCAGAGCTTTTTTTTTTTTTTTTTTTTTTTTTTTTTGCTCTTGAGTGAGGGTCTTTCTCTGTATGTAGTTTAGGCTGGCCTCATCTTCCTGTGTGCTGTCATTGTACAGGTGTGTATCACCACACCTGCCTCAGAAAGCTAGCTGGCTCTCTAGCCTGGGTGGACCAGGCTGGGTCAGAGGAGGAACTTCCACAGGCTGGGAGGACTGGCTGGACTCGAACTTACCATCTTCTTGAGTCAGCCTCTCAGAGCACTGAGGATTACAGTTGCTGCCACCACACCGGCCAGCCAGTGTAGGGGAGGGGCAAGATCCGGGGGGTGGGGGCCAGGACATGGTGGTCAGGACTTTGCATGGTCCAAGAGGACTCTGCTGGTGGGCATGGAGCACAGCGGCCAGGCACTGGCCTGGAGCCCGCGAGGCCTGGGTTCCATCACCAGCACTGAGGAGAGGAATCGAAAGAGAAGCTTTGTGGGCAGAGTCCACCCCCGCCCATGGGTGCTGGCTCCTCCTCCGCCCAACCCCGAGGCTCAGGTGTGCCTGGGAGCCCCCGCCCGAGGTTCATAGTGGGTTCAAAGCACGCCCAGGAGACAAACAGTCTGCAGCCCTCGCCTCCCCTTCACCTGGAGGCTTGAAGACATCTGAGGGACAGCTCTGAAGCTGAGTTGGGGCAGCCGGGTCGGGCAGGGCACCCTGTAATCCCAGAATTCGGGAGGCCAGGGCACCAGGTGGTCTGGCCCAGTGCCACCAGTCACTCCCCTGGCTGTACACTGGGCATGCTGGGACGCTGCCCTGGGCTCCCTGTTAGGAAAGACACCCACACTTCCTGCCTGGCCATAGCAGACACTTCAAACTGACAGGAAGGCAAGATGCTCGGGCCGGAGGACAGATAGCCCTTGTCCCGGCACCATGCCGGCCTTCCGGGTTCCTGCTGGGCGATCTGCCAGCTGGCCACGTGGTGCTGACAGCTGGTCCACGACGTCCCCACAACTTGAGGCGGAGCTGGCCAAGGGCAGATGAGGGCCACACAGGTCCCGTCAAGGTGCATGGCCCTCTGCAGGAGTGTCACACACAGAGCCTCGACAAGCAAGGAGGAAGCGCACTGGCCAGAATCGGGCAAGCAGGTGACTTCATGTCTCAGCGTGACTTTCTAGAACCTGAAGATCTTCTCATGTCGAAGCAGTATTTGTGAATAACACACATTCTTCAAAGACCAACGAATTTATTTTCCTTTCTGCTGGGAGAAAACCCTGGGGCTCCACCATTCTAAGCAAGTGCTCTGCTGTTGGGCCACACACCATCCCATTACATTGGGTTTTGGGGTGTGTGTGTGTGTGTGTGTGTGTGTATGTGTGTGTGAGAGAGAGAGAGAGAGAGGGACTAGAGACTGAACCTGGGCCTCCACAGACCTACATCACACGCTGCCCGGGGTTTCTGGGAAGAGCATCGGCTCTGGGGCAGCTCTTCGTAGCCAGTCTCACCAGTACCTGGGTGAGTCCGAGCAGCCATGGTCACTGAAGTGGTGACAGTTCACTCTTTTCTTCCTTTAGCAAAAAGAACCCCAACCCTGCTGGCCAGGGAAACTCCTCACCCACCTGTGGACTATGAGTAGGACCAGGATACCTGAGAGCCTGGGATAGGAGCCGGGTCTCATATTCCCCACCCGGAAGCTGATGCTGGCACAGGGCGGTCTTCCCCAGAGAGCGCAGTCACTGGAGTCCCCCCACCCCCACCCCACGGCAGCAGCTGGGCCAGTCCAGTGAGCTCCGTGGAGGACGCAGCACTGCCACCCCTCCCTCGCTGGTTCCCAGAGTCCTGGAGTGGAGCCAGAGGTGCCCCGGGCAGTGCTGGTGACCTCAGCAAAAGACAGGAAGAGTCCGGCTGAGTCAGGAGGCCTGGCGGCTGGTGCCAGCTGACATTGGCAGGGCCCCAGTCCCTTCCAGTTTTCTGGGCTGCAAGAGATTGACCTGCTAGTTCTGCAGAGAGGTGCAAGCACCGACCAGAGAGAACTGTAAAGAGTAAACATTCTCATGTATCTCTCAGGACCTCAAGCCCACAGGTTCTGAGTGCAGATTCAACCAACTATGGAACAAAAAAAAAAAAAAATTTTTTTTTTTCCCCCTGAGACAGAATCTCACTTTGTAGTTCAGGCTGGCCCTGAACTCACTATGTAGCCCAGGCTAGTCTCGAACTCACAGCAACTCTCCTGCCTCTGCCTCCCAAGTGCTAGGATTACAGGCATGAGCCACCACACTCGGCATTGTGTTATGTGATATAAGGGGTTGAACTCAGGACCTTGAGCTTGCCAGGCAGACACTGTATCCACTAAGCTAAATCCTCAGCTGCAAAAATATTTTAGAGAATTACATCCGTCCTGAATACATATACAGTTGTGTGTGTGTGTGTGTGTGTGTGTGTGTGTGTGTGTGTGTGTATGTGTGTGTGAGACTGGGGATTGAACCCAGAGTCTTTGTCCTGAGCTACATTCCTAACTTCATTTTTTTGAGATAGTGTTTCACTTTGAAATTCAGGCTTGCCCAGAGCTCACTATGTAGCCCAGGTGAGCCTCGAACTCACAGCAATCCTCCTGCCTCTGCCTCCTGAGTGCTGGGATTACAAGTGTGAGCCACCACATCTGGCACTGTTGTATGTGGTTACTGGGGATCAAACTAAGGACCTGTGATTGCTAGGCAGGCACCAGAACCACTGAGCTAAATCCTCAGCCTCCAAACTGATTTTTAAAATGACTTTTATTTTGAGACAGTGTCTTGCTAAGTTGCTCAAACTGGGCTGAAATTTGCAATCCTCCTGCCTCAGCCTCCCAGAGTACTGGAATATGAGGAGCACCGTCATGCCTTGTCCAAGAGCATTTCTTACTGGGGCTGTTGAGCCTCTCCTGACCACAGGCAGCCAGTAGATGCCACCCTCTGGGTGGCTCACTGTAAAGTCAATTGTAGACACAGGCGGCAGCCAGGCAGCTGACGGCATTGTATCTCAGACTGATAACGCTGTGTTTACAGTATGAAGATCTGAGGGACACCGCCTCGGCCCACAGACCTGGAAATACCGCAGAGATGGTTTTGAAATGACCACAGGAAAGATCATTTGCTGTAGCAGATGTCCTTGAGGAAATTTTCCTTCATTACCAATCTCACATTCACCTTGGCGAGTTCTCTTCAACTTCCAGCGTGGTCGCACCTGTCACAGAAGCGTCGCTGGTGCCTGTCAGAAACGCCCAGCCTCTGCCCCCTTTGCTCAGCTCCCTGCCCACATCCAGTCGGGCGTGTCCCCAGTTTTCTCTTGGGGACTCCGAGGTCCGAAGCACAGCACAGCGACACTTGCCGGATCCCCATGTCTGCATCCTGAGCCCCAGCACTGTAGCATGTGACTGTGTGGAAAGGGGGCCTTTAAAGAGGCACTGACAGTAACCAGGGTCTTTTGGGGTCATACCCGGTCTGCTGCTGATGTACACAGGGGGCTCAGTCAGTGTGGACAGCCATGGAGGAGGGAAGGCAGCCACTTCCAAACCACAGAATGACAGGAAGGAACCCGCCTGCTGTCACCCCTCCTCCCTAGGGGACCTTGGAGGAAGTCGTCCGTCCACTGGCCTTGCCGTCCTGAGGTGGCCAAAAGCCGATGGAGTCGTCGCGTTGTGGGCCAGCTCCTCTCTGAGCACCAGCCACACAGCCCGCCCCCCCCCCAGGCTTCTCCCCACCTTGCCAGAGGGTGGCCGAGTAGGGGACCCCGCCTGGAGCTGTGGGGATGGGGACCCCAGCCCTCTGCCTCTGCCCAGCTCAGCCCCGGGCAGTGCCACGTGGCTCTGACCTTCCCAACTCAGTGTGCTTTGCAGAAGAGAAATCAGGACAACGCCACCCCAGGCACACGAGCCACTTCACTCCCTTCTTCCCCTGGGAGGGTCTTGACTCCCCTGGTTTCCGGCGAAGGCTGGAAATTCCAGCTCTGGTCACTCCAGAAAATCCCAGGGGCATCCCTGTGCAGGGACATTGCCTGCTGCTGGGAGCTGAGTACGTCACCATCATCCTCAGCCTCCAGGATGCTGGAGGCGTCGCCCACACATCCTCTGAAGACCAGCAGAGCCCCAAGCCTTCCTGGGCGGCGAGGTCTTGCTGTTTTTCTTGCTAAGTCATCTGGTAGACTCAGCACCTGCCTGCCTGCCGCAGGGCTGCCCGCAGGGCTGACTCTCCCAGCCTCACCTGGCACAAACCTGCACACCGCCCTCACCCTAAGGCAGCTGGGTGTGGTCCCACTGCAGCCTCGGGAGACCCTTGCAAGCGAAGCCTGAGCCCTCAGCTGTGGTCACATCGGCCACAGCCCGGCCACAGGCCCTGAGGACTGTAGGAGGCCCAGGAATCTGTTTTCCTTCGTCCACGTTCATAGTCTGTGGTTATGCCCCTTGTGGGGGTCGCTGCATGGAGCATCTCAATCCTGAGGTCCTCTCTCATATTTTAAAAAGTCTTAATGGACTGAGTTTACTGGCACATTTTAGGGACACGTGATGATCACGTTCCTCACTAGGAAGCTGTGCCAGTACACGGTGCGTCTTGGTTCTTATTTTCCCCATTCCCCTGCCCTCCCTTCAGCCTTCTCCTCCCCCATCTCCTTTGTTTTTATTTTTTTCTTCTCACCATCAGATTGTTTCTCTCCCTTCTTTGCTTTCCCCTGACCCCAGCCAGTTCCCCTTTTCCCTTTGAACATTTTCTTCCTATTTCACAATACTTATTGCACATTTTGGAGCCCGTTTACATTTTCATTTCTTACGCCAGAGAAACTGATATGGTATTTACGTATCTGTATTCTAGTTATTTCACTTACGCGTACGGTCTCAAGGTGCATCCAGTTAGCTATAAATGTCTCTAATTTATCTTTTTTTTGGTGGTACCAGGAATCGAACTCAGGCCTTTCTGCTCCCAAAGTAGGTGCAGTACCACTTGAGCTAAATCCCCAGCCCCTAACTGTGCAAGACAGAGGAAGAGGCCGCAGCCAAAACCCTCATGGCAAGCTGCAGTCCCCCATGAGTACTACAGCAAAAGGATTAACAACCAACAAACAACAAAACGGGAACCTTGAGAAAAAGGGTGAGCCTGGACTCAACCCTTGCTTTTTCTTGGAGCAGCAGAAGGCCCAGTACCCCTCACTTGCTGCATCTTTGTTCAGTACCAAGTCTTCACACGCCAAATCCTAGCATGAATAAAATAGAGGAGATATCTGCAATAATCCTCAGAGTTGAAAATCATAGCACAGGGCAGATTCCACCAATAATCCTAGTGCAATAATCTTTGTAATCCTCGTGGTAGAAGATCCTGCAAGGTGTAGGACACCTACAGATGTCCACAATAATCCCTGCAAGGCAGACATACAAAAGCCGTCTGCAGTTTCCAACACGGCTAAGTAATGGCTGATTAATACTCCATTTTATTTAAAAACCCACATCTTCAAAGTTGTAATGTCAGAGGTCATGAAAACAGGGAATACAGGGTTGACTGGCTCATCAAAAAGCTGAGTGCGAGATCAGTTCCTGCCACAGAGCAGGTGGAGAGCAGGGGGACCAGAGGCCAAGTGAGGGGGAGCATGGGACCAGGACACTGCCTGGGTGAATAAAGAGACACCCTTGCAGTGCCCGGGGGGTGTCACTCTCTCTGTCTGCATTCACATGACTGCACCCAGAGCAGGACACACCACAAGAGCCACAAGTGAAGCTGATAAAAAACCCAGCCTGGTGCACAGGCCTGTAACCCAGCATTTGGAAGGCTGAGGCAGGAAGATCACCCCAAATTTGAAGCCAGCGTAGGTTACATAATGAGATCCTGTCTCAAAAAATATTCTCTAGGGCAGGGGATTTAGCCCAGTCATTCTGGCATCTGTCTGCCCAGCAAACTCAAGGTCCCAAGTTTGATCCTCGGTATCGCATACCACAGTGCCGGGCGTAGTGGCTCACATCTATAATCCCAGCACCTGGGAGACAGAAGCAGGAGGACTGCTGAGTTTGAGGGCTACATAGTGAGCTCAGGGCCAGCCAGCCTGAACTACAAAGTGAACCCCTGTCTCAAAAAACTAAAAGGTTCTCTGGAGCCAGAGCACTCAGCTTCCCTCTCTCTGGCGGTGGGGGGAGGTAGAGGGGATCCCTGCTGGAAAACAGGAAGTATAAAATGAGGGAAAGAGAGAGCAGCACCGGTGAATCTGGGAAACATGTAGGGCCAAGAAGAAAGCTGCATTAAAAAAAGAAACAAAATCTGCATCACCTTACCACCATGAAGTAGCCGTGTTCAAGGATCGAGCCAAAAAAGGTGAGGTAACAATTCGCACACACATACACAGAACCAGTCCCCGGTGGACGCTTTGTTTAAATCACAGTGTGGACACTGCTGAGGCAGAGGAGAAGCAAAGGACAGGCATTCATGGGGCACAAATGTGGCCATGCATGCGGAAAGACAACCCAGAAGTGCTCCTCGAAGCACGGACTTCCAGGCCCCCAAATGAAGCCTCTAGAGTGTAATTCCAGCACTCTTAAGAGGCTGAGGCAGGAGGATCACAAGTTCAATCTCGGCCTGGCCAACTTAGCCAGACTTCATCTTCAAATAAAAATATAAAAAATGGAAAAGCTCAGGGCAAAGACCCAGTGTTTGCTATCTAGTACCCACCCCACAGGAAAAGCCCTGGAAAACCTGTCCAGCACCTCCCAGTCAATTCCCACCCCATGAAGGTGGGAGAGAAGCTGTAGGATGCCAGCTCCACACACAGGAGTCTTGCCTGCTTAAGAACCTGTTTCAGGGCCGGGAAGTTAGCTCAGTGGTTCCGGCGCCTGTCTTGCAAGCGCAAGGACCCGGGTTCGATTCCCCGGTAACCACGTAACAATACTGGGTGTGGAGACTCACGCCCAGCAGCAATCAGTACCACATACCACAGTGCCGGGCGTGGTGGCTCACGCCTGTAATCCCAGCACTCGGGAGGCAGAGGCAGGAGGATTGCTGTGATGTGAGTTGGAGGCTGAGCTCAGGGCCAGCCTGAACCACAAAGCGAAACCCTGTCTCAAAAAAACCCCTAAAAAAAAAACCTAAAAAAAAAAAAAAAAGAACCTGTTTCAGAAGAACCACAGGTACCTGCTTTTCGGGGCGTGGTTGTTCCCGTGGCTAACATTTTCGAGACTGAGCTCCACCATCTGTCACAGCCATGGGACCCGTTTTTGAGCTTGGGAGGTATGGCTGGAGGTGCCAGGTCTGCTGGGTCCATTCCCCCGCAGATGGATCCTAGCCCTTATCACTGTGGGCCATTCCAAAGCAGGTTGCGCTAGAGCATTCTCGCACAAGTTGGTTCTTTTTTTTTCTCCTCTTTGTTGACATTGACTATAGAGTTCAGGCTGGCCTCAAATTCAAGGCAGTCCTCCTATGTACCCTCCTAGAGAGCTGGGATCACAGGCATGTGTCTCTAGTGCCCGGTTATGTTTGTTTTATAAGCCAGGACTTTCAGTGTGTCTGGCTATGGGCAGTGAGATCAGGTGGGATTTTGTGTCCCAGACATGTGGCTGGTCCCCAGTGCAGTCCTACTTGAGTGTGTGCTCACACCTGGGAGGAGGGAGGGGGCCACAGAACTCAGGTTCACTCGGCCAGGCTTTTCCCTGCCCTGGCTGGGCTAAGACAAAGGGGGCATTGAGAAAGGTGACCCCAGGAGAGGTAGGGTTACTAAGCTGTCCCTAAAGCACTCCAAAAGCTTGAGAGATTCCAGCTCCCAGAGGGACCTGGTGTTAGGCACTGAGGGTTCAGGTGGCATAAGGTAGAGTCCAGGACAAAGTCATAGCTGTTTAACTCCAGGGTTTCAGTGTCCATTTCCAGGGTTAAACAGCGCCTCGTTCCACACTGCAGAATATGTGCCGCCGGGCATGGTGTCTCACGCCTACAAGTCCAGCACTCAGGAAGCAGAGGCAGGAGGATTGCTGTGAGACTGAGGCTGGCCTGGGCTACATAGTGAGTTCAGAGCCAGCCTGAACTACAAAGCAAAACTAACTGCAAAACTAAAAATAACTCAAAACTAAAAAATAACTAATAACTTCCCAGCTCCCCTCCTCCCCCACAGGCACAGGGAGGCTGAACCTAGCAGAGGACACACCGGCTCTCAAGCAGCTGACCCCTTTATCTTCTGTGTAAGGACAGAGGCCAACGGAACTGCACTGTTATGCACGTGTTTGACAGGCTTTTCTCTTATCTTCTGTGTAAGGACAGAGGCCAACGGAACTAAGCTGTAATGCAGGTGTGTGACAGGTTTTTTCTGGATCCCGACTCAAGCAGCCCAGATGACGGCACAACACGGCACATTAGCAGGAGTGACTCCATGTTGACTTTCACCTGCTCTCTTGAGGCCCAGCTCAAGGCTAAGTCCGAAACAGGGGTCTCCTGTACAGCTTGATGTAGCAGGAGGAGAAGCCCATTCCTCACAGGTCCCCTTTCCAGCTGCCAGAGGTGTCAGAAATTCAGCCTGTCAAGCCCAGGAGAAGCTCAGGAAGGGACAAAGCTCAGAGCGACAGCACATGCTCAGGAGAGAAGAGGCCAGAACAGAAGGCAACCTGGACTCAGAGCTCCACCTGCCCGAGAGCCAAGCCACAGGGAAGGGGGCCGGTGAGGGCTGCCCAAGGTGGGAAGGGAAACAACGGTGCAGAGCACCAGCACTGCACAAAGAAAAGGCAGAAAGCTTTAGAGGGCGCTGGAGAGGGGTCTGGCACACCGCCACGTGTAGGGTCCCAGCAAGTATCTGTTGCTGGATTCTTGCAGTGATCAAGGCAGGTGTGTGGGTATTTCCAGGTGACCTGGCCTATGCCGCCACCTGAGGAGATGAGAACGTCCATCCTGTGACCCGTGTCTGAGACAGCACGGCTTTTGTTGGGCAGAGACAGCACCTGCTTCAGCTGCCTGCTTTTAGTTTTTTTTGGTGGTTTCATGTCAAACTGTGTCTTGGAATTACAGAACGTATTATTTAACCACTTGACCACCAGGTCAAGCATGACGGGCGCCTCTCAGCAGCTCAGTGCCCTCATAGCTCTGGTCAGTGCGAGCTGGGCTGCTGGACCCAGTGGGGCTGTGCAGGGAGAGCTGTGTCTTCGACACCGTGTTCTGTGCTGGGCCTGGGATGCAGGAAGCACACGGGACAGACTGACAGACACAGCCATCACTGGGAACACGTTCGCTGGCTCTGCACAGCAGACACCAAGCTTGATCAGCGGGCCCGCAGGAGAGATAGAGATGGACAAGATGCCGGAGCCCTCGACGGCAGGGAATGCTGGGCTCACGCCAGGCCCCCTCAAAGGGACAGGGATGTCTCAGTCCACACGGGGTCCTATCTATTTGCTTTTTGGCACAGGGTCTCGCTTTGTGGTACCAGCTGGCTTTGAACTCGCAGCAATGCTTCTGCCTCAGTGCTGGAATAACAGGCCTATGCCGCCACCTGCAGCTGTTGTTGTCATTTAATGCAGATGTGGGCGAGTAGGCTCCTCTCAGAAGACCCCGCACGCCATGCCCGAAGGCCCATTTGTGACTGTTTTGTTTGTTTTCTGCTTCTCAGCCAGGTTGCCGTGTTGGCCAGGCTGGCCTACAACCCCCAAGTAGCTACAGTGACCACCTCACCAGGCTCAAAAGGCAAAGGTGAACTTAAAAGATGAACAGAAGATACTGTGGGTCCGGAGTGACCCTGCAGAGTCCACACCGAGGAGAAGGGACTGACCGGGCATCGAGGTTGGCCCCACGGAGCCGGTGGTTCCAAGACCACTGTCAGAAGCGACCCCGCCAGGCTTCCTTCCAGGGGACAAAATGGCCACCCAGAGGGCTGAGGAAGCAGATTTGCAGGATCTGCTGATAAGAACAACTCAGGCATTTCTTCAGAAGAGAGATGTCTGAAATGACAGAAAACAAAAAGAATGATTCTTTCTGCACTTTCTCAGTTCTTCCCAAACGACATTTTGGTAACAC
Source organism: Petromus typicus (assembly GCA_004026965.1). NCBI lineage: Eukaryota > Metazoa > Chordata > Mammalia > Rodentia > Petromuridae > Petromus > Petromus typicus. The sequence goes on along the minus strand of PVIR01009136.1, from coordinate 33,302 downwards.
CATGACATGCCACAACTTTCACCCATTCAGGGCGTGCATTCCAGCCAGGCGGGGCGGTCTTGGGTATTCCCAGCTATTGCACCCTCACCGCAGTCTGGTTCAGCGGACTCTTCTTTTTTTTTTTTTTTTTTTTTAGGTTTTTGGAGACAGGGTCTCGCTTTGTGGTTCAGGCTGGCCCTGAGCTCAGCCTCCAACTCACATCACAATCCTCCTGCCTCTGCCTCCCGAGTGCTGGGATGACAGGCGTGAGCCACCACGCCCGGCTCAGCGGACTCTTCTTACTGCCTCACACTCTTTAGTATCACTTCCTGACTGCTGCCCCTTCTGTACTGAAGCAATCACACTCTCCTCTCTCTAGACTGCCTTCTTCCGGACACTTCCAAAGGCAAAGGTGAACTTAATAGATGAACAGAGGATACCGCGGGTCCGGAGTGACCCTGCAGAGTCCACACCGAGGAGAAGGGACTGACCAGGCATCGAGGTCTGCCCTACAGAGCTGGTGGTTTCTTCTTTCATTAGCACATTTCCAAGGTTTATCCGTGTTGTAGTACGTAGCAACACCTCATCCCTGTGTGCGACTGAGTAATAGTTCATTTTGTTATTATATGACGGTTTGTTTATGATGGTTTGTTTATCCGCTCATTAGCTGATGAACACAGACGGCTCCCACCTTTACCCTACTGTGAATAATGCCGCCACGGTCAGTCGGTGTGCGTTTACCAGAGGTGCGTGTTTTCCTTTCTGTAGAGTGTGTCTCTTGGCTGCCCTCCTGCATGCCCAGCAGGCAGCGAGCTTGACACACACAGGGAAGGGCTGAGGATCTAGCTCCGAGTCAGAGGGAGGGAGGGAGTACAGAGAGGGCCAAGAAAAAAGAAAAAAGTCTAGCAGCGGGAAAAGACCACGTGGGCGTCACCTTGCCCAAAGCCTCCAGCACACCCAAGAGGGGTCCCGTCCTCCAGATTTTGCTATCGGTTCGAGTTCTCCTCACAGACACAGTGCAGTGACGTAGGTAAGGCACATCTCGTGTCCTGCCATCACCACAACAGAGTGCCTTCCTGAGTCCAGGTGTCCTCCGCCGACTCCACCATGGGGACCCTTACAGTGAGCCACAGTTACTGACGCCCTGTGGAAGGTCAAACATGGAGCAGTCCCACCTTAGGCCAGGGTGGGGCAAACCAGCTAGGGGGTCCCCTGGGAGCCGGAGCTTCTCTGCGGTCAGGCTCCAGCTCCTCTGCCCGTCGGGCTCAGCCGGGCCTCTCCTCTCCCCCTCCTCCTACCCCAGGTGGCGGACCTGTGTCCAGAGTCCCTGATGGTCCCACAGGCTCAGGGACCGTGTAGCTGCTGGTGGTCAGGCACCTGCTACAGAAAGCCAGCCCAGCCCGGACACGGTGGCACAGGCCTGTGACCTCAATGCTGGGGAGGCTGAGGCAGGAGGATTACCAGGAGTTCAAGGCCAGCCTGGGCTACATAGCTAGACCAAGACTCAAAGCAATGAGGATAAGTTTTGGAGATGGGGACTTAGCTCAGCGATAAACAACAGGGCCCGATAACCACATACAACAATGCTGGGCATTAAGTAGCACATAACACAATGTAGGGAGTGGTGGCTCACACCTATAATCCCAGCACTCAGGAGGCAGAGGCAGAGGCAGGAGGATTGCTGTGAGTTTCAGGCTTGCCTGGGCTACATAGTGAGTTCATGGCGATCCTGAACTACAAAGCGAGACCCTGTCTCAAAAAAAAAGAAGAAGAAGAAAAGTTTTGTGGCTGGGGATGTAACTTGGGTGGAGCATTTGCATAGCTTGTGCAAGGCCTCCAGCGGAGAGAAGGAGAGACAGAGAGACAAACACAGACAGAGGCCAGGTTTCAGTAGGTTGCCCAGGACCACCCCATCTGGCTTAGTGAGTTTCTTAGTGTCACGAAAGCCCACATAAAACACCAGAATTTCCTGGAGTTGCATTTAAGGACTTCAGAGTAAATCCTCAGCCTTTTTATTATTTTGAGACAGCATCTGGCTACACTGCCCAGACTGGGCTCCATCTTGCTACCCTCAGGTCTGAACCTTGCTGTAGCTGGAGTTACACATATGTGCGAGCTACTGCGCTTGACTGTTTTTAAACTCATTTCTTAAGGCTGCTCCTTAAGGTTAAGTGACAGGCTCAGGTTTTAGGGTTGGCTTTGCAGCAGTTCTAGCTCCCAAGACCCCCTTAGGGAACAGAAGTTCCGGGCCAACGGCCCGCCTAGCCGGCAGAGGAAGCTGGGCAGACGGGGCCCGAGGCCCTGCCTTCCCGAAGGTACTCAGCTCGCAGAGGTCCTGGACTTGGGTCCACACTGAAAATTCGCGCCGAAGGAGGCGGGTGAGGCCAGAGCTTTGCCGGCCGCACTTCCCTGCGCCGTGGCCCGAGCGAACTGAGTTGGCCACCTCCGCCTCGCATGGCTACAGTGGCCGCATCGAGGAAGGGTCTCCTCGGCCCCGCGGTCCGATCGCAAGGTCCGGAGGCCAGGGGGGTTCGGGGACCCCGGTAATGTGTCGGCATTGCCGACAGTGATGGGCCCGCAGCACCCCCCTCTGCACAGGTCACGTGTCTCCAGCGGATCACGTGTCGGGGCGGGGCACGCAGGTCACGTGTTGGCGGCTCAGGCCAACGCGGGTAAATAGGGGCGGCGGGCTGCTGGGTTTAGGGTCCGTCGGTTCCGTTCTGCTTGGTCCTGCGCGCTTGCGCTAAGGCCCAGGCTCCGGCGGCTCTGCTCGGTGAGTACAAGGAAGAAGGGGCAGTGCGGGAGCGGGGTGACCCGGCCCAGAGTCGAGGCGGCGGGAACCGGGAATCGGGACCTTCGGCCGGTGAGGACCAGGGATCTTGGGACGGCGGGGGAGCGGAGATCCAGAACCTCGGGGCGGCGGGGAGCGGAGAGGGGTATCTCGGGCTGGCGGGGAACGGAGATGGGGACCTTGGGGCGGCGAGGAGCGGAGATCGGGGACCGCGGGCCTTTGGGAACCGGGGCCTGCGGACCTCAGGCCGTGAGGACCGGGGATGGGGACCTCGGGCCGGCGTAGAGCGGGGCCGGGTGGTCTCAGCTTCCCGGGGCGGGTGCAGGGAGGGCCCCAGGAGCATGCAGGGAGGAGGCTCCGGCCGCTGGCTGCAGACTCGGGACTAGAGTCATCTATCGTTCTCCATGTCCCGGCCTTTTCTCACGCTCGCTTTTACTTTTTCCTCAACGTGCAGTTTGCCGGGGCTACTTTGGCGGCGACCTCAACCCATTCTTGGGACCCTAGGACTCTGGTCCTCCTGGATGTAGATCGGGCGGGGGCTGGGTGGGGTCGCAGGAGGAGTTGAAGCCACAAAGCGGAAGGGCAGCTGGCGAGGAGGACAGGGACCTGTGGGGGGCAGGCAGCCTGGTGCTCAGGCTTTGGCATCTCCCGCGGGCAGAGACATGGAGCAGATGGGTAGGGTGGGGACATCAAGCTCCAGAAGTGAATGGGGCCTTCCTAGGCCTGGGTGTGCCCCTTTCCAGGGGGAGAGGATAGCCCAGGGCCCCGGGTAGCCTCGTCCAGAAACCCGTGCCTGTCGGGGAGGGAAGTCGTCGGGGGTTGGGGGGGGGGCGGTCCCCAGGTGCCTGCCTCTGTAGACAACAGAGCAGCCAGACGGATTGCTATCCCAGCACTGGGGAGGCTGAGGCTGGCAGGTCACTTGGAGATTAGACCAGTCTCAAAAAACCAAAGAAAGGGAAAACGGGGCTGAGCCTTGTGTTGGTCTTAGTGAATGAAGACGCAGAGGTGCTGGGAGGGGAAGACTATTTTTAAGGCGAGGTGTCCCGAGATAGGCTGCCCTTGAACTCCCAGCAGCCCTCCTGCCTCCGCCTCCGGAGTGCTGGGCCGGCTTCCCTTCTCCTGTTCCTCTGTGGAGAATGGCTTCCTATGACTTTGGTCATGGTGAGCTAGGGCCTTGCCCTTTCTAGAAAGGTCAAGCTCAGAGACAGTAGAAGGAACCTGGAGGCAAGCGGCTTCCACTCATTTTCAGATCTTTGCCCCTGAGCTGGGATTTTGACCTGTCGAGAGGTCCAGGCTGACTCAACCTGGCCAGCCTTGGGTCCCCGCTCCCCTTGCTGCTGGCTCCCGGTGCTGCCTCCAGACTGGTCGGGCTGTGGGGCCTGGAGCCTTTGACTCTGCCCGGCTGTCTGGACTGAGGCCTTTTGTAGAATGGGTGGGGCGGAAACCGGGGAGGGGGGGGAGGAGCCACCAGCCGGTGCCTGTGAGACTATGTGGGCAGTGGAAAGCATTAGAGGTGAGGGAGGTGGAATTTTCATTTCACGACTTTATTCTTACCGGTTAATACTTTGTGTCTCATGGAGCCCAAGTCATTGCACATGCCTGCGGCAGCCTTTCAGCAAGAAGGGGTGTAGAGTTACCCCCTCCAGCTTGGGGCTGCCCACGGGCTTTGCTGAAGCCTCGGTTTCCCCTTGTACTAGACTGCGACCCTCATGTTTCCTGCGTGCTAGGGGTGTATGTGTACGTGACTGCTGTCTGATTTGACCAGGTCCGCAGCTTAGTGGTCTGCTGAAGGTGTCTGTGGGCCAGCCAAGATGGCGAGAGACTGGTAACCAATGAGGTGGGGGAGAGAACCAGAGGCTCTGCCGCCCTGTGACCCTGTGACCGATGGCTGGGACCTGGGCCGGATGTGTCATGGGCTGGAGTCACCCGGGAGTCAGGGAGCTTCCAGCCTTGCGTAAGCCGAGGGGCAGGTGCTGCCAGCCAAGGGAGGGCAGCATGAGCATGCTTGTACGGCAGCGTGGCAGCCATAGGGTTGCCCAACCTGGGGTGCTTCTGAAAATCAAGGAAATTACCTTGAGACAGTGAGTGTTAACTGCCTACACACGGGAGATGTTCAAAATATGACTAGATAATAGGGGCATAATTTTTTTTTTCTAGTTTTTTGAGACAGATTCTCACTTTGCGATTCAAGCTGGTCCTGAACTCAGCCTCGAACTTAGCAATCCTCCTACCTCTGCCTCCCAAGTGCTGGAAAGACAGGCATGAGCTACCATGCCCAGCATTGTAGTATGTGGTACTGATTGTTCTGGGCGTGAGGCACCATGCCCAACACTGTTGTATGTGGTTACTGGGGATCAAACCCGGGACCTTGGGCCTGCAAGGCGGATGCCAGAACCGCAGAACCACTGAGTTAAGTTCCCGGCCCAATAATTTTTTTTTTTTTGAGACAGGGTCTCACTTTTTTTTGTAGTTCAGGCTGGCCCTGAGTTCACTGACAAGGAAGCTGGAACTCACAGCAATCTTCCTGCCTCTGCCTCCCAAGTGCTGCGATTACAGGCATGAGCTACCATGCACAGCACTGTGGTATGTGATACTGATTGCTGATGCACGTGAGTCTCCACGCCCAGCATTGTTGTATGTGTTTACTGGGGAATCAAACTCAAGACCTTGTGTTTGTGAGGCAGACACCAGAACAACTGCGCTAAATCCCTAGCCCAAGGATAATAATTTTTAAACTTTAAAAATTCATTATAGGGGGCCGGGGAGTTAGCTCAGTGGTTCCGGCGCCTGTCTTGCAAGCGCAAGGGCCCGGGTTCAATTCCCCGGTAACCACATAACAATACTGGGTGTGGAGACCCACACCCAACAGCAACCAGTACCACGTACCACAGTGCCGGGCGTGGTGGCTCACGCCTGTAATCCCAGCACTCGGGAGGCAGAGGCAGGAGGATTGTGATGTGAGTTTGAGGCTGAGCTCAGGGCCAGCCTGAACCACAAAGCGAGACCCTGTCTCAAAAAACCTAAAAAAAAAAAAAAAAAATTTCATTATAGTAAGAGATACGAATTCCCCTTCAGTCTTCCTCTTCACGTCACACACACTTGTCCCACCATCCTCGCCACTTTGTGTAGCAGCTCTGGAGTCCTCTTTGCTGAATCTCTTTAGTTGCCCTGTCTTGGCTGTCCTGACTCCATTCAGAATTTTTACTTCTCATCGTCACTTTGACATGAGGGAAGAGCCCGAAGTCCTGCAGTCCCGAGCCCGCAATTTGGCAGGTGAGGACACCGCAGCATGTTTTTTTTTTTTTTTTTTTTTTTAGGTTTTTTGAGACAGGGTCTCGCTTTGTGGTTCAGGCTGTCCCTGAGCTCAGCCTCAAACTCGCATCACAATCCTCCTGCCTCTGCCTCCCGAGTGCTGGGATTACAGGCGTGAGCCACCACGCCCGGCACTGTGGTATGTGGTACTGGTTGCTGCTGGGTGTGGGTCTCCACACCCAGTATCGTTATGTGGTTACCGGGGAATCGAACCTGGGTACTTGCGCTTGCAAGACAGGCGCCGGAACCACTGAGCTAACTCCCCGGCCCACCGCAGCATGTTTTGTAAGCCCTTCCGCTGGATGGCGCTAGGCAGCAGCACCTACTGTTTTTGATCACAGAGACTCACAAAGGGGGCTCCGGGACAGCTTTAGAAATTGGCAAGAATGATGGAATAGTATGTTTAAAGCAAGAGGGAAGATTTGGAAGAGGAGTTGTAGCAGTTTGTCTTTGCTGCAATAAATGTTCCCATTTAAATATTTACCATATTCTTCAAGCCCTTTGAATGCCCCTCCACCAGTGGGGAGAAGGTTTCCCTCCTGAAGAACGCTTTCCAGAGCACCATTCCTGCCTGCTTCTTCCACCCAGTGAGGCAGTGTCTGTTTCTGGGGCCCAGGAGGGAGAGGGAGCCGTGCTGTGGCGGCCTGGCCTTCCTGTGGCTGGCTTTTTGTCTGCCAGGCCTCGAGCGAGCCAGGAAATGCAGTCTGCCCTGCAGTGGAATTAGAGAGCTACCTGCTCCTGCCACTGGAGAGGCCGAGAACACGAATCTCATTTGCTTCTCAGAGGATCCCTAGAAGCTGTGTGATAGCCCCACTTCAGACACAGGCACAGGAAATGGCATCGCCTGAGCGGCATCTTAGTCATAGAGCAGGGGGTAAAGCTGGTGAGCAGAAGCTTCCAGAACTTTCCAGGATGTTGACCGCCCACATGCTCTGGTTTCCCGTCAACAATAAAAAATACTTTCAACTGCTGAGGGCCTTTGTGGTGTCCACAGGTCCAAACCCAGGGTAGTAATTTTCTTCCGTGAGCAGGGCGTGGAGTGCTGGGTGCTGGGGCTGCTCTTAATAAGCAGTGTCCGCACATGGGCACGTCAGGCATGGGAAAGGAGTGAGTGGCTGAGCCTGCTGCACCTGGATGTGGGCAGGGAACGTGCAAGGTAGCCACAAGTGGGCGACGCGGAGTCAGTCTTCCGGGTCCTTTGAAGACGCCAGGGCTAGCTCAGTGCTCCTGGCTTCTTTTCTGGGTCATGCACAAATCACCCACATAGAGCCTGACCTCGAGGGACCGAGAAGCTGCTTCTTGTTCTAATGGGGAAAGAAAAGGCCAAGAGGCCAAATCCTTTGTACTTGTCTGAGGAGTTGTTATTTGAGGGGAGAGGACCCAGCCCTCACCCGCCAGGCAAGTACTCTCTGCCCTGCAGTAAGTGCTCGGTGCCCAGCCCCAGCTTGTCTTAACCACTTTAGATTCAGTGCCTATATCTTGAGTGTTGAAATGTACTAGAAGCTGTTGGATTGTGTTCCAGTGGAAAAAGCATAAACATATTGACCCCAGAGCCTGCTAAACTGTCGCCTTAGGAGCAGAGACACTGAGCAAGACAGATGCCATCAGGCTGATCTTAGGACTTGAGGCGTTCCCCGCCAGGCCCTCCAAACAGGCTGCCGGAGGGCACTTCTCCCTGGGCGCACTGAGGTTGAGGGGCCCTGAAGATGTTCATGGCCTCATGGTGCGAGTGGTCGAAGCTTGAGGGGCAGCTGCCTTTAATGACAGTGACAGCCGAAAGGAATTTGCATGGGACAGAACTGAAACTGGTAAAATTCCCTGCTGGCTCCCCTGGGGCCCACCGTCCTGCTACTTTCCCAACTTCCCCAAACCAGGCTCTACCATCGCCAGGCACAGCCCTGCTGCATGGCTATTGGCAAGATGAGGGCACCTAGGCGTGGGGCACTTGAGAGGCCACTGTGGTGGGACCAGCCGCGTGTCCAGGGGACAGAGTGGGGTGTAGGAGCAGAGCCTGCTGTGAACATTCACTTACCTTTTTGCCAGGAGATGGCAGCTGTCCTGGTTGGGAATCTGGGGTATGTGTTAGTCTCCAATCTGCCTGGGGCTCTAGCAGCATAAGAAACTGCTTCTCCAGCTCCGTAGCTTTCAGCCCTGTTCTCTGGGGTGCAAGGACAACGCCCTGAGGCCTCTCTCCTGTGTTCGTTCCATTTCCCACCAGAGTCCTGAGGGGCACACGCACCAGGACAGCACAGGGGTCTGGGAATGGTTCTCCCTCAGTAGAAAGGCCCTCCTGGACAGGCCCTGCTGCTCAGGTCCGTGAACCAAGGAGTGCTATAGGGTTCTGGGAAGTGAGGGAGCAGGAGAGCCAGGGACCAGCTTGGGAGGGTTGGGGTGTCAGCAGCAGGATGGAGGTGTCCCAGGCAGCCACTCACCTGGCCCAGAAGCAGCAGCTGGGCACAGAGGCCCCCAGCCGCCCACCCCTGGAAGAAGAGGTTGGTGGTGAAATCAAGACTTTCTGTTCATCTTCTGTAATTAGAAAAAATACAGAATTGACAAATAAAGGGAAGTGTTTGCCTAACCTAGGGGAAGAGAAAGTGGGCAGCTGCTTGGAATGGAGCAGACCTCATGACAGTCTCACTGAAGGCCTAGCTGGCCCCTCCCGTCCCTGCATGTTTCGTGTAAAAAGGGAGAAGAGACGAAGTCGTGTTCAGGGTTTCAAGTGCGGCATGAGGTGGGGTAGAGTCGCCACCCCTCTGGGGTGTCTGGCCCACCTCCAGGAGGGACATTTGGCTTCCTACTTCTTGTGCTCAGAGTCACCTCAAAGTGAACAGAAGCCCTTTGCTGTGAGCTGCCGAGGTTGGCTCCTCAAGGAAAAGCGCTTTTCCTCTCGACTCTTCTTGCTGGAGATTTGGTGTGAATTGCAGTCACCAGGCTGGGCTTGGATGTGGGGGAGGAGGAAGGAAGGGCCCTGATCGGTGGGTGGCACCTCAGTGCCCGACCCCAGGCCTGTGCCGAGCCCAGGCCTTCGGTCTCCAGTTCCCCGTCTTCCGCCTGAGTCTCGGCACTCAGTGGAGATGGCGTCCAATGGTGCTGGAGAGGCAGAGCCAGGCCGGAATGCAGGTCTGCGGGGCTGACCCACCTGCCCCACACTGGGGGCTCTGCAGGAGACAGGGCCCTTGTTTTCAGTCACCACAGACTTCAAAGAAATGTTTAAAAATTCAGGTTGCCCTGGAAACCCTCCCATTCTCTTGGCTTACGATTTAACATTACAACAGATGCTGAGGCTTCCTGGACACCTGGGGCACCCCGTTCTCCCACATAGGTGGTCAGAGCTCCATGCTGGTGGTACAGCAGCCCAGATCTTAGCCCCCACTCACTCACCCACACCCACCTGCCCAGAAGCACATTCACCTAACATTCTGGAGGACACGGGTTGCTAACGAGGGTGACGTGGGTGCGATCTCCCCATGAGTGGGTGGGAGTGGGGCTTAGAGCGTGTCAGAGGGTGTAGGGAGGAAGCGTCATTGGTGGCAGGGGATATAACAGTGCCTTTGGGGACTGTTTACGTGGCCCTCTTTATCAGTTGAGGGCCTCAAGATCTTTGATGGAGTTGCTGCTATTCTCCCAAGAGAAAAATAATGTCAGAAATACAAGAGCACGTTCTTTTAAGAGAGGGGTTGGGTTCTATTACTAGAGTAAAGCTAAGGTTGGTACCTCATAAAGAAAGCAGGTTAGATCAGGAGGCTCCCTGGACTGGGGCCTGGTGAGGGCCGACCTGGCTGGAGGGCTGCTGAGGGGCCGAGACCTGCCCCAAGTGTCACCCCTTGTTAGCCCCATGCTGGTGTCAGGCTGCCCACCCATAAGCCTTTGTGGCCACAGTTGTGATCGCCTTGACGCTGGCTTGCAGCTCGGGAACTACTTGCCACACCTGCCTCGCTTAATAGACCTGAGCCCTCCTGTCACTCTCACAGGAAGTGTTTTTCCTGCTCAGCAGGAGGACTCGGGCACTGGCATTAGGTATGTCCTTCGTTCCCAGTCTTAGACCAGTGTGAGGATTACCTGGTCTCGGACACTTCTGTCTCTGCATTTTAGGCTAGCACAGAGGTAAGAGAAGTTTCTGAGTGGGGAGGTGCTGAGTACTAGTGCAGATGTTGAGGCGATAGGCATCATCAGAACCTCCTGCCCAGCTGTTTCCCCGTACCCTGACCCCGCAGAGCCCCAGACGGTGGGCCCTCAGCCTTCTGACACACTGTACGACTGGATTTCCCAGCAGTTGGATTCACACATTTCAGCCAGTGGATCTGTTTTGCTCTGTTCTTCCTAGACTGATCCGCACTTGCGTGGACCCTAGGGCCTTATGCTGAGCACATACGTGCTTTGCCTCTCCCACTGGGCCAAGCTCCAGGTCAGAGCACTTAGAAGGTGCTGGGACTGAGCTCGGAAGGCCAGGCTACATCGCTAGCCATTTTTATTTTATCAGTCTTTGTTTTGTTTTGGTGGTACCGGGGACTGAGTACAAAGTTTGCAGTGAGCTGTAGCCCCCTGTTTTGGGTTTCTTGTTTGTTTGGGTTTTTTTTTTTTTTTTTTTTTTTTGAGACAGGGTCTCGCTTTGTGGTTCAGGCTGGCCCTGAGCTCAGCCTCAAACTCACATCACAATCCTCCTGCCTCTGCCTCCCGAGTGCTGGGATTACAGGCGTGAGCCACCACGCCCGGCACTGTGGTATGTGGTACTGGTTGCTGCTGGGTGTGGGTCTCCACACCCAGTA
>PVIR01009136.1:0-22354 GCA_004026965.1 Petromus typicus | reverse complement strand
CTGTTTGGGGTTTTTTGATACAGGATCTCGCTTTGTAGTTCAGCTGTAAACTCACTATGTAGCCCAGGCTGGCCTTGAACTCCTAGCAGTCCTCCTGCCTCTGCCTCCGGAGTGCTGGGATGACAGGTGTGAGCCACCATGCCTGGCGCTTGTTTGTTTGTTGAGACAAGAGTCTCACTAAGTTGCCCAGGCTGGGCTTTTACTCAGATGACCATCCTGGGTCAGCCTGTCAGTGCTGGAATCACAGTCTGCCTCTGAGCCCGGGTTCTGGTTTTATAACATGCCATGCCATCCAGAGGCCTTCAGTCATCGGAGCTCTTCCTGGGCAGTCTGTCCTCACACATTTGTTCGACAGGTAGATTCGAGCTGAAAACTTTTCTCCTATATCACTTAATGTAGCAAGGCTTCTCTCTTGTGCCCCCTGCAGACACGGAGGCCCTGGCTCCTGGGAAGCCCTGCTTCTGCTTGTTAGCTGCTTGCCCAAGAGGGTGGTGACTCATGGACAAGCTGGGAACCGCTGGTCTCATGACTTGCAGCCCAGTGTGTGTGGGCTTCTTCTCTAGGGAGCCGGAAACAGGCCTTGGTAGACCGGAAAAACCAGAGGCGTTTGGGAGCTGTCCGTCTCTGCCCCCAGCCAGCTGCTGGACTGGCACACACCCGATGTCTGTGTCAGGCAAGGGGCTAGCAAACTGCTTTTTGTCTCGTGTTGTTTTAGCCCATGTTTTTTGAAACAGTCTTATTACATAACTCAGGCTGGCCTCAAACTGGCAGTGATCCTCCTGCCTTGGCCTTCCCAGTGCTGGAATCACAGACACGTACCCCCATGCCTGGCTGCAGACATTCTTTGTCTTAGCCTTTTTTTCTCCCTAGCCCGCCGCTTCTCCCTTAGGACACTGTCACAAGGGCAGCGCTGCTCTCTCGGTCACTAACTTGGGAGCAATCGCCCACCTTCTGATCAGTCAGTCTACATAGTTTAAAAGCAGTGGCGAGGGGCTTATCACAGGACAGGCCCTGCACTGTCCATGTGGGCATGGCCCAGAGTCACGCTTGGGACACTCCCTCAAGTCCAACACAGTTATGGGGTGGTGTGTCTTTTACCATCATAAGCTTTTTACTTACTGATTTTTGGTAGCAAGGATCGAACCTAAGACTTTGCACTTACCTGTCCTGAGCTTCGCCTCCCCCCCACGGTATTGAGGCTCAATACCATGATCAATCAGAAGGCTGATGCAGGAGAATGGTATGAGTTCAAGTCTATCCAGGGGTACATAGTGAGGTCAAGGCCAGTTAGACTTAGTGTCTCAAAAAATGCAGTGTTACCTTGAGGACATCCTCATAAGTGAAATAAATAGATCACAGATGTGTTGATATCATATCTTTTCTCTGGTATGAGAAAATAAAGTTGTAAATGAGTTGTATGTATAGTTGATATTGCAAAGTAGAAAATATTTAAAAGGAAAGAGGGTGGAGGGATAAATAACGAGAAGAAAAAGAATGTGACAATAATAAAAAAAGGAAACAGATAATTTATATAGGGGGTGGGGGTTGCAGAGCAAGTGGAAAGGGGAAAAAATGAGAATGAAGTCATGTCATATTCTGGTACAAACTGTCAATGTTGAGTGCGATGATGATGTGTATTGATAATGTACCAATAAAGATTTAAATTAAAAAAAAAAAACGCAGCGGGCACACTGGTCTCTTGCCTCATGCGCATGGGGGAGCTGGTGCTGACACCCCTGCCCCGTCCTCAGCAGGTGGGTCCGTGCCCAGCTTCAGGATGTGGCGGTCCTTGGCCCTTCTCTGCCTCCTGCTGGCGCCGACCAGCGCCTACAACGCACCTTGGTTCCACCCGCTGTCCGACGAGCTAGTCAATTACATCAACAAGCAGAACACGACGTGGCAGGTGGGCAGCGTCCCCGTGTCTCTCCCCAGCATGTGCTGCCAGCTCCCAGGGACGGGTCTGTCCAGGAGGGTGACACTCGGGACACAGCACTTCCTCTTGTTCTGTTCTCTGTGCACACGTGCAGACGTGGAGGAGGAAGTGGGCTGGGAAGTGTCCACAGCCAGGAGGTTGTGGAAGCCGAGTGTGTGATGCATGTGTGTCCCAGTTTCTGCTCAGCTGAGCCTGGCACTTCCGGGACACAGAGCAGGCAGGAGCTATGCCCAGGGATGGTGGGGTCTCTCCTCAGACCCCCAGGCCTGAGCCCTGCGCTGTGCCCGTGGGTCACTCTTGCTGGGCGGGACCCTGGCCTCCCCTGAGATGGGTCTTGTGGGGCAGTGAACATTCTCCCCGGAAACCTTTCATTGGTCTGTGGGTGACCCTCGTGGGCGCGCTCTCTTCCAGGCTGGACACAACTTCTACAATGTGGACATGAGCTACGTGAAGAGGCTGTGTGGCACCTTCCTGGGTGGGCCCAGGCTGCCGCAGAGGTGAGAGCCCGTGCTGGCCCACAGTGTCCATGAGCCGCCAGAGCTCTGGACACAGTGGGCAGGGAGGGAAGCTCAGGCCCCGAGCTGCGGGGACCAGCTGATGTACACACAAGAAGGCTGCCTCGTGCCAGCGTCTTCTCCCTGCTTCCCCACGGGCTGTCAGAGCTGGGTGAAGCCCAGGCGTGGCACACAGGTCTGGATAGGTGAGGGAGAGCCCGGGAGCTGCCATGATGGCAGAACTAACCCCTCCCCTTTGGCACACAATGTCTGCTTATTCAGTTTACCTCTTGTGTAAAATGGGAATCGAAGAACATAAAGTAGATACTACAGAGGCCATCCAAGAAGGTGAGCCACGGGGCGGGGGCCAGGGACAGCCTGACGGAGTCTGACCTGGTACAGAGTCCATCCAGAGAATGGGCAAGGTGCGACCAGTGGACCTGGGCTCCGTGTTCACAACCCATCTTGGCAACTCGGGCCACACAGCGGGTAGCTGCCTTGAGCCAGGTGGCCTCCATGGGTTGGATGCGGCTACAAGGGCGGACTTTCTAGCGAGACTTTTCATTCTCCAGGGTTAAGTTCGCAGAGGACATGGTCCTGCCCGAGAGCTTTGACGCCCGGGAGCAGTGGCCCAACTGCCCAACCATCAAAGAGATCAGAGACCAGGGCTCCTGCGGCTCCTGCTGGGTGAGACCTTGGTGCCTGGAGGCTGAGAAGAAAGGAGAGGGTGTGGGTGTGGGAGTGAGGGCAGATCTGGGGAGGGATGGGTGTGGCAAGGCAAGTGATGGAACCTGCGGCCTCTGGGTCCCCATCGACGTGAGAATGAGCTGTGTGGCACTCGGTGACATCAGACCAGGTGTGTGTGGTGAGGGACACATAGCGGGTCCGTAGGCCACGTGCATGGGCTGTGATGCTATTTCTGGTCAGTAAATATTGCTACTCTGTGTCTTAATTTTTATTTTTGAATTGCTAAAATATATATCACAGGCAATAAGAGCATCTTAACATTTTCTTTTTAAAGTTTTGCTGGAATCCGTGGGGTTTTACTACAGCTTCGTTTTTACAGTTATTTTTGGTCAAGAGTCCCAGACTGGCCACCGCAGGTCCTCTTGGCTCAGCCTCCCGAGTAGTGTGATTACACACTACGTATGTACACATGCAGACCAGGGGCAGTAGATGAGTTCCAGGGTTGTACTTCCATCCGGGACCCATCCACAGAAACCCAGCCCTGTGCCAAGCACTGAGCCCAGTCTTGGGTGCCCTGCCGCAGCTGCACCCACCAGCTCCCCACCCCGCAGTGGCTCTCTGCTTTCTGTCTGTCTGGATGGGTCTCAGTGCCTCTTGGGCCTGGACCCCTGACCGCGTCTGGCTTCTGGGTGAGCTGTGTTGTTTGAGAGTATGAGCCTGTGTAACACTGAGAGGGTCTGCAGCCCCTCCAGATGCCAGCTGAGGAGGGTCACAGTCTGGATGGGGCGGCCTTTGCCAATGTGCCCTGTGCCCACAGGCATTCGGGGCAGTGGGGGCCATGTCAGACCGGTTCTGCATCCACACAAGAGGGCGCGTCAATGTGGAGGTGTCTGCAGAGGACCTGCTCAGCTGCTGCATCCGCGACTGTGGGGACGGGTGAGTCTGGGCTTCCCCTAAGTAGGGTGGTCCACCCCACGGCCACGCCCACTGGGCAGCAGCGTGCCATGATCCGTGCTCCTGGGGCCCTGCCTGAGTCAGGCAAGGGTCGCTGGACACAGGTGCAGCAGATCCACAGCTGCAGTGGTGACTGTGACTCTGGGCAGGTAGGACACTCAGGGCCTCACACGAGAGGCGAGGAGGCGAAAAAGGAGTTAGAGTTTTATTGGAATCGAGGAGAAGAGCGGCTCCTGGATTTCCAGGAGGGGACGAAGTGGGTGGCCAGTGGGGCTCTTTGTCAAGTATATTTTATACAGCAGAGTCACAGTGTGGGTACAGCATGGGTCAAACCAAAATCAACTTACGGGATTACAGGTTTAGCCACTAGCTAAGGGAAGTGTGTCAGGCAGCAAGGGTATGTGGAAAGAACAGGCATTTGGGGGAAGGGAGAGCAGTATAGTTCCCCCCCTTGGGTCCCATGCCTGTCTGGAACACTGACGAGGTTCTACTTAAAGCATAACCCAAGTCAGCATGACACTTAAAAGTCAGAGTTACATCTGGAGTTTCCTATACAGTGTTTTTTGGACCTCAGTCGATGGCAAAAGCAGGCAGGGGCTGCTGCACCCGAGTTAGAGCTCAGTTGGGTGTGGACACGAGACAGAGCCCACTGTCTTCCTGGACAGGGCCGTGAGCTGAGCTTGGCCTGCGGAAGTGCACAGTGAGCTCTGGTTTGGCTGACCTTGAACTTGCCCTGGGCTGGCAGGAGCTGGGACTTCTCTTGAGTTTGACAGAAGGTTCTTTTTCAGCTGTAATGGTGGCTATCCCTCTGAAGCATGGAAATACTGGACAAAAAAGGGTCTGGTTTCCGGTGGCCTGTATGAGTCCCACGTGGGTGAGTGTATGGGCTCCCACGCGGATTCGCTAGTCAAGGAGCCATGGTGGCGGCTTTCCCATGAGTGAGGGGGGGTTTCGGGCAGTCAGGGCTGAAAGCTGGAGACGGTCGGGGCAGGCTCCGGGGGAAGGCGCCTGCTAGTGCCACAGATGCAGGCTGACCTCTCCACCTGCTCTGTCCCAGGCTGTAGACCCTACTCCATCCCTCCCTGTGAGCACCATGTGAACGGCACCCGGCCCCAGTGCACAGGCGAGGGCGGTGACACCCCCAAGTGCAGCAAGTCCTGCGAGCCCGGCTACTCCCCGTCCTACAAGGAAGATAAGCACTACGGTACATGGGTCACGCCTGGCCAGGTGGCATGGGACCATTAAAGCAGGATCCAGGGACACCGGGAGGGGGAGGACAGGAAACTGAGACTTCCCTCAAGCTTCCTATTATACCTGAATCCAGCCCCAAACCCTATGGGCTGCAAGGGATAGAATCCCTCATTTTATAAGCAGCAACTTGTGTTCATGTCCTGAGGTCCTGTCAGCCATGCCCAGGGCCCTCTGTCCCTTGTCCCTGACTGGCGTCACTGCCAGCCCAGGCCCAGGAGCTCCTTACCCAGGGAAGCCTGTCCTGTCCTCCTGTGGGGCCGACGCCCTCACTGCCCTGCATGGACCTCCCCAGGGTACAATTCCTACAGTGTCTCTGGTGAAAAGGAGATCATGGCGGAGATCTACAAAAACGGCCCAGTGGAGGGCGCCTTCACCGTGTTCTCGGACTTCCTGATGTACAAGTCAGGTGGGTGGGTGGCTGCTGGGGCGGGGCACGGAGGGATGGATGGACGGACGGATGCCCAGCTCGGGTGCACTCCTTAGATCGCCACACACGCTGCCCTCCAGCTTAAGGGTTTGCATTCTCCCCTTCCTCCTCTTCCCCTGTGGGACCGCCTACTCTGCCCACACTGTGTGCTGTGCCCGTGACCACAGTGGAACAGAGCAGGCCTCAGTGGCTCGCTTCGTTCAGCTTTGGCCTTGTCTGCTAAGACCTAGGGTCGCATCTCACCCCCGGCAGTGAATGAGCACGGAGGGCCGCGCTCCGAGGATAGCTACAGAAGCTGAACGGTCCCTGTTCTTTCTTCTCACTTGAGTTTGGATAGAATGTCACACCACCCTTGCTCATGACCCACAGAAAACAGGATGGGGCAGGGGAAGATGACCAAGCAGGGAAAACACTGTCAGGACAGCAATTCTGTGTGTCTCTCTCTGCTGAGACTGGAAGCCAGGGCCTCATGCCCCCGGCCCCATGGAGGCAGCTGCACAGGCTCTGGGCCGTGTGGCCCTTCTGACAAATGAACGACTCTTATCTGGAAGGCAGACCAGCGGTCCCTCAGTCTGGCCTTCATTACATACATGACATTTACTAGACCTTTGGTTTTAAAAGCCAACCAGCACCGGTTTTGTGCGGCTCCCATTTGAGTATGTTAGGCTTCAAGACTAAGTTAGAGGGTGGGGGCTGTCTCTCGGTGGTGGAGAGCTTACTGAGCACACGTACAGGTTATCTCCAGGGTCCTGGGAACCCTGACGCCTTCAGTTGGAGCAAGGAAATTCCAGTCTTCACTTCTGCTTCGCGGTGCTAGGGGAGAACTCAGCACCTGCAGCAGGCAGGCAGCCATCTACCACTGGGCGACAGCCAGGGTACTGTGGGCCGGGGGGCTGGGCTGGGTCTGAACCGGCTTTCCTTCCCAGGAGTGTACAGGCACGTAGCTGGAGAGATGCTGGGAGGCCACGCGATCCGCATTCTGGGCTGGGGGAAGGAGAACGGCGTCCCCTACTGGTTGGTGGGCAACTCCTGGAACAGTGACTGGGGCGACAAAGGTGAGTGGCGGCCTCCTTCCTGCTGAGAACATGGACCCTGAGCAGAACATTTGATGGACTGGTTCTCTGCCCCGCCCACAACCCTGCCCCATTCGGGCTGAGGCCTGGCCCTGACCTAAGTGTGCAGACGTAGTGAGCTACAGGGCAGTGCGGTGAGGCCAGTTCCCAGGGCCCCAGGGGCAGCATGGGGAAAGGGCCACGGGGCTGGCAGGGAGCCCACGTTGCTAGGACCCAGCTGTGGGCAGATAGGAAAAAGCCACAGGCCCAGTATAGCTGGGGCAGGGCCTGGTGACTTCCTGGGGTCCTGGGATCAAATCCAAGACACTCTTTGACCTTTCCTTTGTTTTCCCAGGCTTCTTTAAAATCCTTAGAGGAGAAGACCACTGTGGAATTGAGTCCGAGGTTGTGGCGGGGATCCCGCGCACTGACCAGTACTGGGGGAGGTTCTGATCCGCCACAGCCCGTGGGCCTGGGGTGTTTCCCCAGATGCAGCCAGCTGGACCGGGGGTGAGATGGGGTGAGAATGTCTTATTCTTGGGATTCACAAGACTCGAAAGGTTTCGGGGCCGAAGGCCTGGCTTGGGCTGCTCATCCCCCACACAGCTGTCTTCCGAGACCTCTTCTCCTGTGCCCTAGCCTGTCCAGGACGACGGCCCAGCATCCTCCCCTGCAGTCCCAGTGCTTGCTGCCCCGTCCCGCCCACTCGAGACAGACACTAGCTGCGACACAGGTTTTCCAGAGGAGCAAGCACAGCAGCCCTAACTGGAGGAGGGAGGCCCGCCAGCGCCCTCTGAGCATGGAGCCCCACCGCCCTCCCCCAGGCTGCCGCCTCTGCGCCCTGCCATGTCACAGCCCTCTCTGGTTGGCGTGGCCTCGGCTCATCCTTTTTCATAGAGGTTTTACTTTTGCGCATCCCCTGCCGATCACGTGACCGAACAGATCTGACAGCTGGAGAAGCTGCACTAGCTTCACGGTCCTCTCCTGCGTGGCCCAAACTGAGTCATGTGGGCGTGACCTGCTGGCTGACCTGCTGACCTCGACGACCACGGTGAAGCTATTTCGGGAGAAAGCAGCTTTTACTGTTTTTTTTTTTAAAAAAAATAATCAGTGCTTTACCCTGTCAATTTAATGAGGAAAAACTGCCAATTAAAGGTCTCCCCTCAGTGGTCTGCTCTGGGCGTCTGGGTGTGTCCACAGCCCGGCCTTCGTGTCCTGTGCCCCCAGCCCCGCGCTGACCACTCACCACCAGCCTCCAGCTCCCCTCGGGGTTTCCTCCTCCGCACCCCTCTGACTCCGTGTTGCCAGTTTCCACGGCCAGAGTTACTGTACCAGTTCTTCAGTTTGTTTGTTTGGGGGACCGGGGATCTTCGAAGCAGGCACCAGAACCACTGAGCTAAAGCCCCAGAAGCAGTTCTTGAGGGGACAGGAAACTGCAACACCAGCAATGATCCTCTGGCCTGTGGGAAGTGTGTCTCCCACAAACTCAGGAGTCAGAGCTGCATCCGTCAGTGAGCGCCTAACAGCCTGGCAAGGGCTGTGGGTAGCTGGGTGGTACTGTACTCAGTTCGGGCTCCAGCACCACAAACCCAGGTGAAGACTGTAGAAAATCTTGTGCTGCCCCCGTACTGGGGATTGAGCCCGGGGCCTTTGAACCAATCACATCCGCAGCTGTTTATTTACTTACATTTATATTTATTTGAGTCTAGGTCTTGTTAGGTCACCAGGTTGCCCAGACCAGGCCTAAATCTTCGGATCTTCCTTCCTCAGCTTCGCATAGTGGTGGGATTACAGGAATAAACCACCATGCCCAGTTTTAAAAGTGTTTGGGGATTTAGCTCAGTGGTTCCAGCGCCTGCCTTGCAAGGGCCGGGGTTCGATTCCCCAGTAACCACATACAATACTGGGTGTGGAGACTCACGCCCAGCAGCAATCAGTACCACATACCACAGTGCAGGGTGTGATGGCTCGTGCCTGTAATCCCAGCACTTGGGAGGCAGATGCAGGATTGCTGAGAGTTCAAGGCTAGCCTGAATTATAAAAGCAAGACACTGTCTCAAAAAAAAAAAAAAAAAAAAAAATTTCAGGGGCCAGGGTTTAGCTCAGTGGTTCCGGTATCTCCCTGGCAAGCTCAAGGTCCCAAGTCTGATCCCCAGTAACCACATACCACAATATTGCGTATGGTGACTCTCGCCTGTAAGCCCAGCACTGGTAAAGACATGACTACAATGCCGAGGCAGGAAGATTCTGAGTTCATGGCTAGCCTAAACTAAAAAAAGTGAGACACTATCTCAAAAACTGTTTAATAAGGTTACCAAAACCATGTACACTTTATTCATTTCTTGAGTGAACTCTGACCATCTCTTCCCTCGCAATCCTACTGCCACCTTGGCCTCCCTGCCTCCCCACATGCCACCCTGCCATTCCTTTACATCCCAGGTCAGCCAAGAGGTCAGGCCAGGACCAAGCTCTGTATCCTCTGTTGGCATGCTCCTCACCATGTGTGGGTCTTGGCGTCTTCCTAAGCGGCAGGTACCCAGGGCTTCCCCCACCCTCCACCCAGTGTCCTCAGGGCCTGTCTGAGCACAAGATGGGTGACAGGGCAGTTGGTGCCTTCGTGGTCCTCCTGCAGAAAGGTGCTCTGAGAAGGCTTGGGTTTAGATGGTCCACCCTTGTTCTTTTCTGGACTGAACCCAGACCCTTACACACTTAACCCCGGAGCTTCAGCCTAGCTGTCCTGGAACTTGAGATCCTCCTGCCTCAGCCTCAGAGTAGCCAGAGCAGGGTTAGAATGAAAGTTGGACCCAAGTGACATTTTAGCCAGAGACACTGGTCATTCCTAGGTACACTGACGTTTGAGAAACAAGCCGGGTATGGTGGCACATGCCTAAAATCCCCACATCTGAAAGGCTGAGGCAGGGAGTTTGCAGATTTGAGTCCAGCGTGGGCTACAGAGTGAATCTTACAAACATTTAAGGGCCAACACCTTTAAGGAGTGGGCTCCAAACTGGTGGCAGTCTCCTACCCAGGCAGTT
This sequence comes from Petromus typicus, assembly GCA_004026965.1. Lineage (NCBI taxonomy): Eukaryota > Metazoa > Chordata > Mammalia > Rodentia > Petromuridae > Petromus > Petromus typicus. Next base: position 12,521 of record PVIR01009136.1, on the reverse strand, counting down.
AGCCGCGATAGGCATTGAGGTTTAAGAGCCCAGCTTTAGAGCTCGTTTCTCAGCACTTCTGAAGGTAACCACCACCTGCTTTCACCAGAGGGGGAGGTGCAGTTCCCCGGCTATGCAAGCTCCGGAGCTGCCATTTACACAGAAGGAGGTGCAGTGTGTCCCCCCCCGCCCCCCCCCGGGCTATGCACCCTCCGGAGCTGCCTTTTACAGCCTAGATCCTGCCCTCCACTGGGAGGTAGCGTAGCATACATAGGCAGACCACGCAGGGGCACTGCTCTTCTTGCTCAGTTACATTCAAAGCAGACAGCAGGGAGGTGTTGGCAGACTTAGTGGATGAAAATGCGGCATGCCCACTTAAGTCTGAATCTCAGGTTACCACTGAGTTTATTTGGGATGTGATTATTCTGAAAAATAAGATAGCCCGTCTGGTATTCAAGTTTAACTGGTGTCATGGCTGGGTCTGGATGTGTCCCTGGAGCCTCCTGCCACCATAGATGCGGCTTTGCAGAGCTGGCTGGAGCCAGAGCATGTGGCACTGGGCTAGAGGGTGGGACACTAGGATCACAAGTGTGAGCACTACCTGCCCCACTGGTATGTGGTGTAACCTGAATGAATATAAACTTGCTTGCTTGCTGCTTCATGCTTTGCTGCCTTGTGCCTGCCATGGGCTCTCCTCTGCCATGCCAGCCTGCCTTATTGTGAACTACTATAAACCCTTTCTTCCTCTAACTTTGGGTGATACTTTGTTTCAAAAAAGTAACTAAAGCAACTGGGCATCCTGCACTTTCTGGGCAAATCTAGCAGATACTTCGGGAGGAAGTTCTCAAAGAGCTGCTGCAATAGAAACCACCCAGCCGCTGGGCAGAGGGAGCCGGGAAATCCCAAGCCACAGTGCAGCGTCCCTAGGCAGTGCGGGTCCCGACGCTTCCATGTGTCCCTGAGACCAGGCTTTCTACCACACCTCCTTTCTTACATGAGCTTTAGCAGAACTAAATCGACACCACACCAGTGCTCTAACAGCTTCCTTTGAAATCCCAAATTGAGTTCTGACATTTAAAGAAGAACACTGTGAGCCGGCTTGTGGCCATCCGTACTCCCTGGCAAGGTCACCGCACCTGGCTCCAGCGTGGTGACAGGCTTGTCCCAGGCTGAGCCTCAGGTGAACCAGTGCACTGAGCCAGTTGTCTCCGGGGTCATGCTGAAGAAGTCCGTGTGTATCTGTGCAAACCCAGCCTGAGCGCTGACGTCCCTGGTAGCACACTGGCAGAAGTGTAGACCCCGGGGCATGCTGCAGTGGGGTGGCCACAGTTCAGGTGTCCCCCCCAGTTCTTGTCAGCTTGGTCCCCAGGGTGGCTTGGAAGAGGCAGGCCTGCAGGTTAACTAGGCAGAGGCTCAGAAGGGACTGACACTGGCCCTCAAGCTGCATGATGTCTCCTAGGACTGTCTGGTGCCCAGCACGTTCCTCGGCTCCATTACTGCGCGCCACCTCTTGTGTGTGCCCCTACCCCACTCAGGCCAGACAGATGGGGCCACCTGACCTCAGGCCTTCAGCCTCCAGAAGTGGGCGCTAACAGCCTCTTATGAAGTTGCCTGTCTTGGGGCTTTCCTCAGGGCTGGAAAGCAACAACACCCGGCACGGGCTCGAGAGTAGAGCTTCCCACTCCAAGGGGCTTCTCGGATCCCCAGCAGGGCCACGGCTGGGCACCGATGTCACCGAGTCCAGACAGACTCCGCTGTACCGATGAAGAGGAAGTTCAGCCACCTTCGTTGAGGTCAGGCTGAGAACCACGCAGATCCGCAGCCCATGCCTGAAATCATCCTTTCACCTTCTTGAGATTTTAATGTTAAAGCAAGGAGAAAAAAATCTTAAGATTTCTCAGTGTAGCTAAACGAATTTGCCTAGCTGGCATGGTGGCGCATCCTATAATCCCAGTACTTGGGAGGCCAAGGCAGGAAAATTGCTAAAACTTTGTGGCCAACTGGGCTACACGGTGAGTTCAAGACCAACCTGAACTACACAGCAAGACCCTGCTAAAAAATAAAATAATGTGCCCAGCATAGAGAAGCGGAAGAGGACGTGACTGCACAGGCACAGCCCTGTCCCTCCCAGGCAGTGCCCTCACACGTCCACACTCACTCCCTGTCCCATGGCCAGGTGGGCTTGCAAGTGAACTGCACTTGGTAAATGCAGTCATTACGCTCCGTGCTAAAAATCTCATACAGTCAGTCTTGCAGGGTGGTGCACACATGGAAGGCCAAGGCAGGAAGATCACAAGTTCAAGCCCAGCCTAGGCAACTTAGCAATTTAGTAACATCCTGTCTCAAAATGAAATATAAAAAGAGCTGGAAAATATAGTTCAGTGTGAAGGCCCTGGGTATGGGGAAAAAAATCCTCAGTATGAGAAAAAAAGGAAGCCTTTGCTGGTGTCCTGGTCCAACCTCTGAGATGGCCAGAGGCAGGGCATTGCACACTGGAAGCCACACCTCCCCTGAATGAGCAGGACACCAGACGCCCTGACTATGCTCCTAGCTCCGCGTGTGGAGAACCAGCATGCCTGAAGGAAAGAACCAGAACCCAGAGCCACCGGCATTCACGTTCGCCACATTCTCACCCATGAAGAAAGAGGATCAGTGCACAGAACAGGACAGATGGAAGATGCACCTCCTTTTCCCTGACGATATTCTAAACTTGCTTCAAATTAAATACATCTAATTATCAGTCCCACCAGGATCGCCCGCAGGACCAGACGCCCTGGTGCAGCCCCAGCACCATGAGGAAAGTGGACGACGGAGGCCGGGCAGCAGGCCCTGGGGGTAAGACATCCTCTGCTTTCATTCCACATTCTTGGCAGATGCATTTCACAGTTTCTCAGGATGCCAGTGCACCGAGTTCCTGGAGGGATTAGAGGAGGAGGAAGCAAAAATAAAGCCAGTGCCGTCCTGATGGAGCTCACTGAGTCCACGCGAACCTTGGCTCCAGGCGATGGCGTCAGTGCTCCCCGGTCTGCACATAGTCCTCTGTGACCTGCGACAGGGCGCTCAGGTACTGCCAGCTCAGGGCGGCCAAGATCATGACTAGGGACAGGTAGACGGGGGAGTAGTAGTGGCTCCGTGAGATCAGCTGGCAGTTGGGGAGATTCTGTGTCCTGATCGTGGAGATGATCTGCCTGGTTTCGTCGGAGGACGGGTCCGAGCTGGGGATCCTGTGGTAAATCTGTTGACGAGAGGGGACAAAGGTAAGCGTCAGGTGAGCAGGCTCAAGCGTTTGGACACATTTCCCTGCTCACTCCTCAGGATCTTCCACAGCGGGCCCTTCACACCCAGCTCATCATCAAGGAAACAGGCTCAGAGCACGTGGAGGTGACCTGCGAAGTCACCTCACAACCAGCAGGGCCGACGTCCAGGTTGCCTGGCCCCAAAGCACACACAGCACCACAATGGCCTCCGGGTGGAGGACACCGACCTGCATGTGCCCGGAAGCTCAAGTTCACAGGAGATGCGTGAACCTTTTCTCCAAGGACGGCACTGGCCTCCCTCCCTTTCTTCTTCCCTGTTTTAATCGTTCTGAGAAAGTGGCGGGCTGGGACCTTCAGAAACTAAAAGGCAGCTGGCAGGATTCTGTTAGGCTGAGCAGGGTGATAAGGAAAGAGGGAGACCATGCTGGAAAACCAGGCCCATCTGTGGAGGCAGCCACAGGCCCAGGCGACCCTGAGACCAGGGCCCTGGGTGCCCTCAGCCCCTCTGCTTGAGTCCCAGGTCCACTGGCCTACACATGGCTCTTCCTGAAGACCCAGGCGTGCCCCGCCCCAGGGCTGCCAGAGCTCTTCCATGGGGAATGTGGCCACCGTGCCGCCCCGCACACCTGGCCTGTCCCTCACAGGAGCCCCAAGCAAAAGCCTTCAGGGAGAGAATGAGCCACTGTGTCAAATGTCACAGGAATCAAAGGCGATTCTCAACAGCAGTGAGCTACCTGCTTCATAATTTGACACTAAAGCACGTCAGCGCAAAACCTCTAATGAGCCGCCCACCCAAGTGCCAATCTGCGCAGGCAAAGAGGGTTCCAAGAGCCCAGGGGGTGCACCCTGAGCGCCACCAGCATGGTCGGAGATGCTGCCAGGGGCCCAAGGGCCCCAGCACAGCAACCTGGCCAAAGAACACACTCTGGCATCGAGGCCCTCGAGTTTACCCAACAGGGGGAGCTGCTCCCATGACAGGTCCGCAGCGTGTGGCCAGCATCCTCCTGTGCATCCTTGGTCCCCAGATGCCACCTCCAGCTGCAGTGCTGGGACCCACAGGACTTGCCTCCCTCCCCGTGAGCGACTGTCAGCGAGGAGCAGGCTCAGAGCCGACACCCGGGCAGCGGCAGAGCCACGTGCTGTGCACTCCTGCGAGCCTCCTCGACAGTTAGTTCCCCTGTGGACGTCCTCAGCCAGACATGAAAGCCAAACCATCAACAGATGTTTGAGACTTACTCTTCACAGACTTTTCTGTACCAAATCGACTTAAGAATTAACATTTACTTGAAAAGACCTGCAGTTTCACTAGAGCAACTTTCCTCATTTTTCAAGCTACGCTCCCTATCATTTTTACTTTGTGAAACAGTTTCGGTCAGATGCCCAGGACAATCCTCCTGTCTCAGCCTCCCGAGCAGTCAAGATGATAGGTATGTACTGCTGCATTTGAATAAGTAACTAGACCAAACCAGCAAGTTTTCTCTTAAACAGTTAAGTTATTTTTAGCTTTTGGGGCCATCCTCTGACGCAGCTACTCAACTTTGCCCCTATATTGCAAAAGCAAGCACAGAGGAAAAACAAATGGTATGGCTGAACTCTAATACAAAATGTATTCCCAAAAACAGGAGGCCAGGCGGCTGGAGTTCACCTGTCTTTGCCCTTGACCAAATTATAAATAACATGTAGGATTTAATTCACAGTAACAGACTTGCCCATAAAATTAAAAAAACACTTTGTTTTTTGAGATAAGATTTTGCTATGTAGTTCAGGCTGGCCTTAAATCCTGGCAATCTTCCTGCCTCAGTCTCCTGAGTGCTGGGATTATAGGCCTGTATCACCAAGCCCATCTAAAAAAATGGTTTTCTAAAATCAGTAACCAGAACAAAGATGCAAAATTAAAATAGTTTCTGAACTACATAGTACATGTTTCCGATTCACATAAAATGACATCATGCCTTCAATGGCATAGGTCTGTTATGGAAGTGTAAATGAACCCCTTGAATTGCAGTTAGCGGGAACAGACCTATCCAAATCATGCTGTAGCCATGAGGTGGAGGCCTCAGTTTCCTCAATACTAGTCAGTACTCACCTATTTTGTTGCTATGCCAGACACAGAGTAAGCACAAAATAATTGCCAACCATCTGGAAAGCCTTGGTCACTGGCAGCGATATTCTGGCCAGTGAATGGCTGAACACTTTCATCTACTATAGTTCTGAAAGGAATTGCAGCAGTTTTTGTTGTTGTTGCTGCTGTTGTACCATCTCCCCCGCCCTTGTGCCAGGGATTGAACTCAGGACCCTGTACTTGCCAGGCAGGTGCCCAGTATCACTGAGCTACATTCCCAGCCCATTGTGGTCTCTTTTTAATATTTGGTTTGGGCTTCAACTTTCTATAGGTAGAAATGTGATGTCCAAAACTTGTCAGGTAGAAGGCAAGGAGGACATACGGAGGACGTGCCTTATCTGACAAATACCAGGGGGAGTCACAGTTCTGGAGAATTCTGTTCAGATGAAGACGCTGTTACACATCCATCCCTGCAGGGCACAGGGCAGGGGAGGGAGTCACAGACCCTGACAGCAGCAACCTCGGGCTGAGGGCTGACAGGCGTTTTATGGCTCCACAGAGTGTGGCTCCATAGTTTCCCACCTTGGGAGGATCCGAGCTCAGGACCTCGGCAGCACCAGCAGGCATTACCCAGGGCGCCCACAGGCAGGGCACAAGCCATGGCCACTGAGAACCATCGCCCCGTGCCTGCCGCCCGGAAGGAGTCCAGTCTCCAAGGAAACACCAGGAGACCTTGGCACACATGAGACCCTCCCCTGTTTGACTTGAGCGAGTCATGGCTCTGGCATCTGAAAGGAGACCTGCAGAGGAGAGATGATGGCGGCTTGGGGTCTTCCTCTGCCTGCATTCTACTGTGATTTCTCTATGGGTCCTGACAGGGAGGGACCAGGGACCCAAGCATGAGGACTGAGCACAGGATCTACGCTGTGAGGTGCTTAGGGCGGGCAGGCGGGCAGGTGGGCACGGTGGGGGTGTGGGGAGGGCTGGCCCGGTGGCAGAGCGTTTATCTAGGATGCACACGGTCTTGGCTTCCATCCCCAAGAGCATTAAAAACCATCTTCCCAGAGGTTCCACCCCACAGCCTCGCTTCATTCACCCTCTTGCCAAGGCCTCTGCAGCTCCAGGCCAACATCGGAGCTGCCGAGCCCACACTTTTTCCCCAATACAGGATACCAACTCCCGTGTTTTTAGGCCACAGCATAGTGAGTTACTGAGATTCCCAAATGTCCAAGCAGGGTGTGATAAGCAGTGACATTGTTTCAATCATACAAGCAGCTGCAAGTAATTCAGGAAGTTAAACAAAACCCACCTCTTCCATATACTGGTATATGATTGCTTTGACGGCAGGCATGTTGGTGGCATCCATCATGAGGGTAACTGCCTGGCCCTTGCGTATCTTCACCACCCCTTTGAACACCTGCTGATTGTTGTAACAGGCAGCCAAGGTGGCAATGGCCATGACCTGCAGAATATGGGGAGAGGAGAATCAATTCATTGCACTTTGAAAACAGTAATCAATAGCACTCCAAGCAATCGTGGCAAATAAGAAATTCTTCACAGAAAGTGGAACTGCCTGAGAGCTTAGCAAAAAACATCTAAACCCACAAAGAGAGCATCAAGATCTTTACCTTTCCCATTCCTCCCTTTCTCAGTGACCCACAGAATCAAGATTCTCTCCAGTGTTCTGTTGTTTAGCCACAGATGTTTCATTTTATTTTTTCAAAATGCTAGACTACGGCCAGGGAGTTAAGCTCAGTGATTCTGGTGCCTTCCTTGTGAGGACCTCTAGAACACTGAGGGGCTAGGTCTAAGGATCACGTTGTGGGCACAGAAAAAATTCAGGGCTTAATGAACATGTCTTAATGCTAACAGCTTCTGGGCTGGGGCTGCGGCTCGGTGGGCACAAGGTCCTGGCCACTTCCTCACCCCAGTGAGTGAGTGAAGAACGGGAACAGCATTACCTGAGCCTTGCCTGTCACTCACCGGAAATCTAGGCTGAATTGTGAGTATAAGGATCTGGCTAATTTGGAGCCCAAACTGGAAGGAGAGTAGAAGGAGGAAGAGGTCTCTGGGAAGAGGGACCTCAGGCACCTCCCTTTGCTGGCAGGCAAAGGTGGGGTTGGCAATCACAGCCCAGACCCAGCAAAGAAATCAGGAGTCCTCTCGGTAAGGATCCATCTTCCTCAAGACAGGGCGCAGAATCACAGCTACACAAAGGCCCCGCCCCCTCACAGCGGGCCCGCTCCGCACCTGTGGAATTGCACAGAAGTTGAACACGCTCTGGTTCCGGAGCCGGGACAGGTAGGTGATGACGTCGGGGATGTGGTGCAGCGCGTTGGTGATGAGCTCGTTGAGGCACTGCACAGCCACATCCACGTTCTCTGGCTTAGCGAAGTCCCCCAGCTTCTTGACATACCTGCCCCAGACCTGGCCAGATGTAAAGGAGAAAGGACAGTCACCACTACATACAGATGATTTACAGACGAAGTTAAGCCTTCTTCCTGGGATGTGTGGCTCAGTGGTGCTGCTTCTTAGCATGCAAGAGCCCCTGGGTCTGATCTCCAGCGTTGAAATAGGAGAGTTTTTGTTTTTTGGAGACTAGGTCTCACTTTATGGTTCAGGCTGGCCCTGAGCTCAAGCTCAAACTCACAACAATCCTCCTGCCTCTGCCTCCTGAGTCACTGGTGGGCTTACAGGCCTGAGCCACCACACCCGACACCGTGGTGTGTGGTACTGACTGTTGGTGGGCGTGAGTCTCCACATTCAGTATTATTGTATGTGGTTATAGATCAAGCCCGGGCCCCTTCACACTTGCAAGGCAGGTGCCAGAACCACTGAGCTAAATCCCTGGCCAATATAGGAGAGTTTTGTAAACTGTACTACAGTCTCCTTGCTGCTGACCAGATCGATTTCTTCTAACTCCAGGCAATACCACTTGACCGACCACCAAGCCGGGTCGCAGTGCAGGACACTGGGGATGTGGCCCTCAGCAACAAATGGCACAGTGTGCACTGAACACCTCCATGACCTCAGACTGCAGAGCCGTCTGGACTGTCAGGAGGCCTGACTGCTCTAAAATCCTCATGCTCTAGACGCTGAGGCCACAAGACAGTGATTAAGACTGAAGTCTCCACACGCATGTCTAAACAAGTCCACACCACAAGAGCATCGCCCCCCTGTATCTTAGTAATGTCCCCAAGTCCAATAATATGACTAGTTTTTTAAAACTGAACCCAGGGCTTCTGTGCTGCAGCATACCCCCAGGCCCATTTTTAAGATGTTTCTGTTTTGAGATGGGGCCTTTCTAGGTTGCCCAGGTCCCTACTCTGCAGGCACCAGCCTCATTTGCTGATAATTTCCCAAATTCTGGGTTTTGCTCTGTTCCTGGTACTGTCGTAGAACACACTCACTCTGCCTATGAGCTCATGGGTCTGGCAAGCGCTCGAGCTGCATGCTGTTCCCAAGGCCAGACAGCGTCACGCTCATTGGTGTCCTGCTGCCCTCTCCCCTGCAGGGAGCAGCTAAGCAGTGCAGTGCCCGTCCCTCCAGTCTGCCTACCTGATGCAAGAAACACTGCCTGCGGGCAGTTTTTTTTTGAGACAGGGTCTCACTTTGTAGTTTGGCAGTCACAGCCCAGGCCCAGCAAAGAAATACACTGGAGTCCTCTCGGTCAGGATCCGTCTTCCTCAAGACAAAGCACAGAACCACAGCTGCACACAGGCACACACCCCCACACCCCACAGCAGGACCGCTCTGCACCTGTGGAATCTGAACTGAACTCACTATATAGTTCCAGGCAGCCTCAAACTCACGGCAATCCTGTCTCTGCTTCCCAAGTGCTGGGATTATAGGTATGGGGCCACCACACCTGGCACTGTGGTGTGTGGTACGGATTGCGGGTGGGCATGAGTCACCACACCCAGCATTGTTGTATGAGGTTACGGATGATCTAGGGACCTTGCGCTTGCAAGTAAGGCCCCAAACCGGAACCACTGAGCTAAATCCCTGGCCCCAAGCACTTTTTTTTTTCAAGCCATCTGAAGTGATGCTGACTAAGGACTGTGTGCTAAAGGCACCAGGCATTTCAGCCATTCACCCCATGATTATCCCCACACATTCGGCTTCTGAGTACCTGTGAAGCAGTGTGGACAGGGGCACAGCCAGCCCGGACAAGGTGGCCACTGCCTCACAGATGCCCTTGGAGAGCCCTGGCCCGGTCTGTAGCCTGGTGTCAAACAAAGGGCGGATGAGACTCGTCCCTAAGGCTGGCTCCAGGGTCCCCGGGAAGCTGGCACGCGGGCTCCGCTCCCAAGGCGCACTGACGGGGTGCACAGCTGCTAAGGTCCTACATGGCTTTCTGTGGCTGTCTCTTCTCACTTCCTTGCCCATTTCTTTATGAGGTGGAGGATCTTTTTCTTAGCTTCCAGAAATTCTCTTAATGTCAAGAATATGAACCCTTTATGAGCAGAACAACATATATTTTTTTCCCACTTTGCCACCTGTCTTTTTTTTTTTTTTAACTTTAAAAGTACCTGATTCTAGGAAACCACATTATAGAAAACAAGAAGTAAATGCTACTGTAACCTTGGGAAATAGGTTACAGAATTTTCTAACTTTTCTTCTAAACAAAATAAATGTCAAAGGCATCCCTTTCACTGTCCATGTTTTAATTAAGTCAAAGATCAACTCATAAGCCAGTCCAGGTGGTACACACCTGTAATTCCAGGACTCAGGAGGCTGAGGCAGGAGGGTTGTAAGTTTGAGAGCACCCTGAGCTACATAGTAAGTCCCTCTTTCAAAAAACAAATCCAAAAAAACTTTCTTATCTCTTAAAATGGATGTATCTAGTTCTGTCCTTTTAGGCCTAGAATCATCCTTCTCGTCTGTGTGTGGGCTGAGGCTGAACCAGGGCCTCAGTTGTGCTGGGCAACACACACCCACTCCTGCCACATGAACTGGGCAGCTCTGCTGTTGGGAAAGATTCAGCAGGCAGCCTCAGAGCCAAAGACCCTGCGGAGCCCAGGTCAGGCTGTGCACACGGGTCAGAGCTGCCCTAGGAGCTCAGCTCGAGACAAAGGCGCAGACACAACGGCCGCCAAACCCCTGGACAGGCTGTGAGGCTGAGCCAGGGGACCCAGTCTCTTCCTCAGGACCTCATGCGGCCCAGGGGTCTGACTTTCTCCTCTCACTTGCAGCCCGGGCTCCACGATCTGTTTTCAGAATCTACTCCCCATGGGTTACCTCCTGAGGCCAGAACTCTCTTCCCTCTTGCTGGTCTTCCAGATAATCGCGAATGATGTTTGTTTTCTGCAGAAACAGGCCCATGGAGTTGGCCCGCTCGGTGTCCTCACCGACCATGGGGTCTTCAAATTCGGAAGCCGAGAACAGCTGGGAAAGGCCGATTCCCACCAGCCCAGCGACATAGTGGCAGTACTGTAAAGGATTATTTGAAAAGTAATAATGATGTTTTCGTTGAAACAGAAATGCTGGAAATAATCAGCTACACAAAAGGGCAGTTTCTTCAGCCTAAATGCCCGGCAATAGGACAGAGGTGGACATAGGGGTGGTGTTTATACAATGGAGTACTACTCTGCCTCAAAGAAGGATAAACTTGAGACCTTTCTAGATTTTAGAAAATAGGAAGAAAATGTCTAAATGAGAAGAGGAATCAGGGAGAGGAGAGAAGGGAAAAGAAAAAAAGAGAATAGAAGGAAAAAGTGGAAACAAAGCCGCTGTAAAGAAGGGGAAGAGGAGTTGAACGGAGATCAAGATGTATCGCACACAGGTTCAAACTCCCTATGACAAATGGGATCACCAGGTACACCTAAGATGTACTAATAAAATTAATGTTTTTTTTAAAAAGGGCAGTTTCCGAGCAATACACAAGATCTCATTTTGACTGAAAACACCACTACCTACAAAGGTCAGTGTCAGAGCACTGAAGACTTCACAGCTGCGAACTGCGGCCCGTGGACACGTGGTGTTTACGACCAAAGCACCGGCTACGTTCTCGCACCATGTTCCACTCTCTGCACATTCAGTTCCACTAACACCTCAGGAGGTGCCTATTATTACCAGCTCCAGTTCACAGATGAGGAAACTGGGCACAAAGCAGGCAGCAAACTCGCCCAGGCCATTGGACAAGTCTGGGGTCAAGGACTCAAAAGAAGGCGCTCAGCCTAGGAGTCAGGCTTTAATGGGCTCTGCTAAAACTCCTCTCATTAGAGATCGTGGTACATGCGATTCTTAACTGAGAATGTAACTCTTACTTGACAACTTTTTTTCCTTACAGCAGTCTGTCCAGTTATGCTTCTTGGAAAGGATATTCCAAGACAGAGGTAGTGAATTTAGGGCATGGGTGTTATTTTTCTCTTAAGACAAAAGTTGTCAATTATAAGTTGTTCTTTTCTATACTGAAACCTCAGTATCCAGGTTAATTGGAGAGCTGGTACTTTGTGATAGATAAGAAGGTCTTGAGCTGCGGTCTGGGCGTTCACCCCTACAAGATTCACCATCACTGCTCCTGTACAACTTCCTTCAGTATCTTATATAAAATGAGTGTCTATTGAGCAACTTAAGAGTGGGAAGGTGCAGGTTCGGGGCCATCGCTGGGAGGGGTCAGAGCCACAGAGAAAGAGCTACCTGAGCAACAGTGACCCGAGACAATACACCGACAAGGGCCATAAAGAGATGGCAAGAAAGAGCACGGGGAATGTGTGGTTCTCAGACAGGAAGCACCTTGAGCGGAGAGAGACTAGCTCAAATCAGGCGGAGAGAAGACAGCTGTGGACCCTTCATGAAATCTGAAGCACTTGTTAGGAATTTAACAACATTAGTACAACTGCAGTGCAGAAAAAATATATTTCAGGATAGAAGCTCTTTGGGTAGAAACATGTCTAGAATATCTTCTTCCAAAGTTAATGGGGCAAAAAAATCTTAAATTTGGCATTTTATCTGATTAGAACTTCAATTCAGCCTATAATAAAGTTTTCTCAATAGATGTACACAGCAAAAAAGAAGGTACTGGGGCCGGGGAGTTAGCTCAGTGGTTCCGGTGCCTGTCTTGCAAGCGCAAGGACCCGGGTTCGATTCCCCGGTAACCACATAACAATACTGGGTGTGGAGACCCACACCCAGCAGCAACCAGTACCACATACCACAGTGCCGGGCGTGGTGGCTCACGCCTGTAATCCCAGCACTTGGGAGGCAGAGGCAGGAGGATT
>PVIR01009135.1:0-54264 GCA_004026965.1 Petromus typicus | reverse complement strand
CTGGACCTGATGGTTTTACTGCTGAATTCTATAAAACTTTTAAAGAAAAGTTAGTGCCTCTACTTCTGAAACTCTTCAATGAAATTTAAAGGGAAGCAGTACTCCCAAACTCATTCTTGGAAGCAACCATTACCCTGATTCCAAAAGCAGAGAAAGACCCAACCAAAAAAAGAGAACTACAGGCCAATATCTCTAATGAATATCAATGCCAAAATCCTCAATAAGATCCTGGCAAACAGAATACAGAGAATTATCAAAAAGATTATACACCCTGACCAAGTTGGATTCATCCCAGGGATGCAAGGATGGTTCAACACACGTAAATCAATCAATGTTATACACTATATTAACAGGCTTAAGGACAAAAATCATATGGTCATCTCAATTGATGCAGAAAAAGCGTTTGACAAAGTACAACACCCATTTATGTTCAAAACTCTACAGAAGATCGGAATAGATGGTCTCTATCTCAAACTAATAAAAGCTATCTACGAAAAACCTTCAACCAGTATCATACTAAATGGTCAAAAATTGAAACCTTTCACACTAAGATCAGGAACAAGACAAGGGTGTCCTCTCTCACCACTTCTGTTCAATATAGTTCTGGAAATATTAGCCATAGCAATTAGGCAAGAGAAAGAAATAAAGGAATAAAGATTGGAAAAGAAGAAGTTAAATTGCCATTATTTGCTGTTGACATGATACTCTACCTAGAGGATCCTAAAAACTCAATTAAAAAACTGCTGGACCTAATTGTCAATTTTAGCTGTGTAGCTGGTCTACATTCAAAAATCAGGGCCGGGGAGTTAGCTCTTTGGTTTTGGCGCCTGTCTTGCAAGTGCCAGAGCCTGGGTTCAATCCCCAGTAACCACATACCATACTGGGCATAGAGACTCACACCCAGCAGTAATAAGTACTACATACTACAGTGCCGGGCATGGTGGCTCACGCCTGTAATCCCAGCACTCAGAAGGCTGAGGCAGGAGGGTTGCTGTGACGTGAGTTTGAGGCTGAGCTCAGGGCCAGCCTGAACCACAAAAGTGAGACCCTGTCTCAAAATAACTTAAAAAAAAAAAAAAATCAATAGCCTTCATTTACACAAACAGTACTGAGATAGACACATATGAGATAGACTCTGGGGAGTCAGTCCCTTTCACAAAAGCACCCAAAAAAATAAAATATATAAAAGAAAATAAAATAAAAATCAGCCCACCCAAATTTAAAGACATAATTCAAAAATGGGCATCTGAAATGAACAATAGGAATCTAACAAAGGAGTTGAAAGACTTCTACTCTGAAAACTATAGCACTCTGAAAAAGGAGATAGAAGATGATATCAAAAAATGGAAAGACATACCTTGCTCCTGCGTAGGAAGAACCAATATTGTCAAAATGGCTATACTCCCAAAACTACTCTACACATTCAACACAATCTCAACTGAAATCCCAACAGCATATTTCACAGATCTAGAGAAAAAAATCCAAACTTTCATCTGGAACCACAAAAGACCTAGAATAGCCAAAACAATTCTAAGCAACAGGGACATGGGGGGGGTATTACAACTCCAAACCTGAAACTATACTATAAAGGCACTGTGACAAAAACGGCATGGCACTGGAAAAGTAACAGACCCGAGGATCAGTGAAGTAGGCTAGAATATCCAGAAACTACTCCAGATATACTGAGCCACCTCATCTTTGACAAAGGAGCCAAAAATCCTCAATGGAGGAAAGATAGCCTCTTTAACAAATGGTGCTGGAAAAACTGGGCTTTAACTAGCCAAAGGCTAAAACTGGATCTAACTCTTTTACCGTGTACCAAGCTAAAATCAAAGTGGATAAGAGACCTAAATGTTAAAACAGACGCTCTAAACCTGTTGCAAAATAGGTTAGGTAAAACTCTCAAAGACACTGGCTTAGGAAAAGACTTCATGAACAAAACTTCTATAGCACCGGAATTGGCTGAGGAAATGAACAAATGGGACCTCATTCTTTTAAAAAGCTTCTGCACAGCAAAGGAAACCACCAACAGTGCAAATAGGCAACCATCAATGTGGGAAAAAATATTTACCAGCTATTCCTCAGACAAAGGGCTACTATCTAGAATATATAAAGAGCTGAAAAAAATCAGCCCACCCAAATTAAAAGACTCAGTTCAAAAATGAGCATCTGAAATGAACAGATATTTTTCAGAGGTAGAGGTAAGAGCAGCTAAGAAGCATATGAAGAAATGCTCGACATCATTAGTCATTCGAGAGATGCAGATGAAAACAACACTGAGATTTCATCTCACTCCACATAGAATGGCTGCGAATGGCAAATGTTGGCAAGGCTGCGGAGAAGAAGAAACCCTTCTCCACTGTTGGTGGGACTGTAGACTTGTACAACCCCTATGGAGATCAGTTTGGAGATTTCTCAAAAAGCTAGGATTGGAGGTCCCATTTGATCCAGCCATTGCCCTGCTAGGTATATACACAAAAGAATTAAAAGACTCATATCATAGTGACATATGCACACCCATGTTTATAGCAGCCCAATTTGTGATTTCTAAATCTTGGAAACAACCCAAGTATCCATCAACTGGAGACTGGATAAAAAAGCTGCGGTTCTTCTATAGAATGGAGTACTACTCTGCCATAAAAATGTTAAGTTTGAGTCATTTATACTTAAATGGACATACCTTGAGGATATCCTCATAAGTGAAATAAATAGGTCACAGATAGGTACATATCATGTCTTTTCTCTGGTATGATAAAATAAAGATATAAATGAGTCATAGAATTGTATGTTATGTACTGTGAAATAGAAAATGGTCAAAGTAAAATAGGGTAAAGGGGGAAAATAATGAGATTATAACAAAAAAGTAAGGAAACAAATTTTATGTATATGAGGGAGCAGTAGGGTGGGTAGGGCTATGGGAAAAAATGAGAATTAAGTTGTGTCTTATACTGGTACAAATCCCCATTATAGAGTGCAATCATGATGCATATATGTAATGTACCAATAAAGATAATAAAAAAAGATAGTCTCCTCCCATAGCATGGGCCAAAGCAGAGAAATGTACCCTAAATAATACTCCCTAAAGATAGGGCAACCAAAGACAGTCAGTTACCTGGAGGGTACAGTTCAGGGCCCCTTAGGATACTACTGAGTTTCATGTCTGATCCAGAAAACTTCTCCTAACATTTTTCTTTTATCAAATTGCCTATAAAAGTCTACTTCTTCAAATGCTTTTCAGATTGATTTTGACCCTCTACCAGTTTTATCATTAACTGATAAGTGGAATGAGTTTTTTGAAATTTGTTTGTGCTATACTTACATCAGAGTCATAATTTTTACCTCAGGAAAATTAGGCCTTCACAGGGCAGCTCCACAATACAAATAAGGGCTTTGACACCACCCAGCAGGGTGACCAGAGAGCAGTTCTACTCTTCAAACCTCCACTTCCATAGCTGCAAAGATATGTGAGGATCACTGTGTCTTGCCAATCTGTTATGAAAATTAAAGCAAATTACCCAGGAAGGCATTCAACATATCACATGAACTCACTGTGTGGCAGCTATTACTACTGTACATATTAATAATATTACTAGTAACTAGAAGTTTCTATCCATGGAACTACCTCTTCCTGCTTAGAATTGATTAGACCAGGATTGGAAACACCAAACCTAAATTTGAACTAAACCCCAGTAGAGATGGGGTTGAGGCTACATTTATAGGGTAGTTGTATTTAGCCATGTGCATGAAAAAGTAGAGGAAGCCAATTTGTAAAGAGTCTAAAATGATGTTCAAAGAAACAGAAGCAAAGAGTCCTGAAGCAGAAGAGAAATGGAGAGTGAGAGGGGAAAAAAACTCCCTAGAGATTCAAATATCCCCGTGCAGCCTGTCTCCTACTCGGGACCCACCAGGTGCCCCTGAACACTTACCCTAAGTTTTTCTTCATAGCTTAAGGTGCAATGAAATTCTATCCCTTAGAGATATCAGGTGAGCCTAATGCTGATCTTACAGTATCATGAAAGTGACTGCCACCCCAAGGACTCACACAGAGAGCCGTGGGATCTCCAGGGTCCACAGAAGGTGGGGGCAGGGCTGCTCATCCACCTGGGTTTTTCCTTCAGCCCAGATTGCTCCCAGAGGCTTGGCTGGGAGCAGCCAGGATGGATGCCTTTTGGTGGCCTTGCCCAGTCGTCCCCTGGCCTGACAAGATGCTTAGTGCTCTGGTTTCTACCCTCAGAGATCTGTTCTGCCTGTTTTTGAACTTCCTATAAAAGGATACATGTGTGTTGTGTGAGCACAGTTTTCGGCCAGGATGATGCTTTGAGCTTGTTCCGTGGTGCAGTCCGTTCCTCGGCGCTGCTGAGCAGTCTGTGGTGTGGAGAGATGCTGCCCCCGGAGTCCCACGTTCAGCTGTGTTCACAGTCTTGAGCTACTATGCAGAAAGCCTCCTAGGAAAAGTCTTACATGTGTCTAGTGTGGACAGAGTAAGCACTTAGCAGTGGTACCACCCTACTGGGAACTGCCAGAAGCAGCAGTGGGTGGAGCACAGCACGAGTCCCCAGGGCTGGTCGAGCTGGGTGGTGCCATTGTGCCTGTTTCCAGCAACAGCTGCAATCCCTCAGGACGTAAGCATCCTGCTCACAGCTTGTTGCTTTGTTTCAGCAGAAGGCTCACCCAAGGAGGACTAATGGAGGACTCTTTTTCCTCAAGAGCTGTGAAGTCACGTATCACGGCCCAGAGCTCCATGTCATCAGACCATGGCAAGTAGAGTGGCTTCCTTGAGTGCCCCCCAGTAGGATCCGGCATGCAGGAGGAAATGTCCATCTAATACTCTTCTGCCTTCTTGTTTGCCTGAAGAATAAGCTATGAACCAAGCTTAGTGTATTTCAAAATTGTCAATCAGGGGCTTGTTAGAAACTTCAGAAAAAGAGGCAGCCTCCCAAATTTAACACAGAAGACTGCATTAAACAATTCTTCACAGAAGCAAAAATAATGTCTTTCCTAGCAGGAGACTTTAGTTGAGTACTAGGGCTGGTTGGGGCTGCTGCTGGCTGCCAGCTGTGCCTCTGGTCACTGTGTCATTCAGGACAGGGACAGAGGACACGGTGTCTGGCTGGACTCCAACAGCAGGAGCTTGTCACTGGCCACCTCAGGGACTCTTCCCACAGAGAGCAGCATTGGAGATGAGCTTGAGATAGGGTGGCAGGAAGAGAGGGCTCGAGGGACAGGCATAGTATGACTGGAGCCGGATGATAGAGTGTAAGGAAGGAGGGGGTGGGCTGGAGCAGGGCCAGGAAGAACCAGCAAGGTGATGCTCACAGGACCTGAACATGTGTACAAAAGCACAACAGCGTGAGTCCTTATGGGAGGGGTATTGGGAAGGTGTGTTATAAGTGTGTGTGCTATAAGTGGGGTGTGTTATAAGTGTAGGGAACAACCCAGGGCCTGGGCGTTCTTCCCCAATCACACCCAAACATGGCGCCTGTTGCCTGATACCTTGTGATACCTTGTGGTAAACAACTTGGAGGAAGTCTCACTGATTGGATGCAGATTGCTGAGTCTCAGCATGATTGCCTGCGTGCTCCGTGATTGGCTGAAAAGATGTATATATACAGGCCCGCTGTGAATAATAAAGGAAGTAAGTGAGTACAGCGTAGGGAAGACTTGTTGTCGTGTCCTTTCTCCCTGCGGGCCGGGGTACGGGAGACGACAAGTGGTGCCAAAACTCGGGAATTCTATCAGAGGTGATAATTGGAGCTGCAGCGGGACTCCGCTTGGGAGGGTCACGAAAGCCTGCGGGGAGCGCAGCGAATCTAAAGCCTACGAGAGATGCAGCGAATCGAAAGTCCGCTGGAGGGGCGGCAAATTCAAGGCCTGAGGAAAACCCTACAGGCCAGTGGTGGTGAGTGTAACAAAGGCTGTGAGAGGGGGAGATAGAATATAACATGGGTTCGGAGGCCTCACGAGCCAGGATGGAGGGGGCCTTACAAGAATTGCTTATGGCTGGAGGCACCCCCTTGAAGACCAAAACCACGCGAGGATTTCTCCGGACAGTTGAACAAGTCTCCCCTTGGTTTCTGGAGAGTGGTATTCTCACGCTGTCCCACTGGGAGACCTTGGGGAACAATCTTCGGCAGGCTGAGCGGCAGAGTCCTCTGCCTATCTGGTCCCTTGTTTGCGCCTGCCTGACCGGGACTCAACCCCAAGTCAGGACTGCCATTGAGGAGGGAGCCCAAATGTTAGAGGAAGTGAGGGAAGAACTATCTTGTGCCTCTAGAAAAGCCCATACAGAAAGTGAGAGCGAAGGGGAAGTTGGGCCAAAAGAGAGAACACAGCCCCGAGAAAAAAAGAAGTTAGCAGCCAGTGCCCAGCCTCCGGGATGGGAGCCTCCTGGAGGGGGAACAGATACAGACTCGAGTCCGAGTGAAGTGGATAGTGAGGCGGAAGAAAACCGCCTCGAGGAGGAAGTTGAAGACCTAGAGGAGCGTCTTAGGGTTGCTAAATTGGAGGAGGCTACCAGAGAGGCCCGAGATAGATTGCGAGAGGCGAAAGAGAAGCGCCTCCGCGCCATGCGTGAACAACACTACCGCAAGGAGCGGGCTACGCAGGGCGCCAGGCCCTCTGCACCCCCGCCTTATAATCCTCACCCATATGAGTGCAAGGGAGCTTGTGGTTGCTACCCCGTGCACGCAGAGGGATGGAATGAAGTAGATCCCAATTCCGTGTTCCCTGTTATTGAAGATCCTAATACGCAGCAGAGACAGTACAGGAGTCTTGATTTTAAAACAATTAAGAACCTCAAGGAAGCTTTCATGCAATACGGGTCCCAGGCTGCCTTCACACTAGCGATGCTAGAGGCCTTGACCGAGCAGTATCTCACGCCTACTGACTGGACTAATGTTGCTCAAGCGACATTGTCTGGTGGCCGATATCTAACTTGGAAGACCGCCTTTCATGAGTGGTGCAGCGATGTTGCCCGGCGCAATGCCGCTACTGGCAACGGGGCATGGAACCTTGAGATGTTGATGGGAACAGGACGGTTTGATGGCAATCAAAATCAGATAGGTTACCCTCCCGCAGTATACCTTCAGGTGGCCACTTGTGCACAAAAAGCATGGAAGATGTTATCAGGAAAAGGGGATCTCCAGGGCCAGCTATCCAATGTAATCCAGGGGCTTAGTGAGCCCTATCCAGACTTTGTAGATAGATTGATACAAATGGCCACCCGAGTCTTCAGGGACTCAGAGCAGGCCATGCCGCTGATTAAACAGTTAGCTTATGAGCAAGCTAATAAGTACTGCTGTGAGGCTATTCGTCCTTGGAAGTCGCGGGACCTCATGACCTGGATCAAAATATGCAGGGACATTGATAGGACCACCATACAGGGACAGGTCCTGGCTGCGGCCATCCAAAAAGGGATGAATGGAGGAAAGGGGAGAGGAGGCCCTGGGACTTGTTTTGCTTGTCATCAACCTGGACATCTCAAGAGGGATTGTCCTAATGCCCGACCTAAAGGCGGGGCCCCCACGGGCAAACCTCATCTGTGCCCCCGATGCCGGAAAAGTAACCACTGGGCTCATGAATGTAGGTCCAAGTTTGATATCAAGGGTAACCCTGTTCAAGCATACCATCCAAAAAACGGGAACAGGGGCCCACGACTCCAGGGCCCACAAATGTATGGGGTCACAGCGACCCGACTGCCTCCACCCCCAACCTCTCAGGCCATCCCCTAGGAGTGGTACCCTCCAACTCTGTGCGGAGAGCAGGATCGGGGGGCCACAGACTCACAGTCTGCGCCACCTCAAGATTAGTAATAACACCTCAGATGGGTGTCCAAATTGTTGAGTCAGATTTCTCTGGACCCTTACCTGAGAATGCTGTAGGACTGTTGCTAGGATGTAGCTCTGCTACCCTTGCTGGGTTGATCGTTCACCCCGGAGTAGTCGACTCCACTATCCATAGACCGGTGAGTGTAATGGTTTCATCACCACAAGGAGTTTCCTGTATCAGTCCAGGAGACCCCATAGCTCAAGTCCTGCTTCTGCCTCGCCTTTATGATCAGTCTCCATTTCCAGGTATCGCAGTGAATGGCCGAGAGTTTAGAAAGGCTGGAAACCCTTTGGTTTGCCTAACCATGGGTCTAGAACAGCGTCCCATGTATCAGATATGGGTGAATGGGCGACACCTTGGGGCCTTTTGGACTCTGGAGCTGACTGTAGCATCATTAAATCCTCAGATTGGCCTTCTGACTGGCCCCTTCAACGAACATCACAGACCCTTCGAGGTCTTGGCATGGCTCACAGCCCCGACATTAGTGCCGCCTTCCTGTCTTGGAAGGATGGAGAAGGTCATTCAGGAGTGTTTCAGCCGTTTGTGTTACCCATCCCAGTGTCGCTGTGGGGCCAGGACCTCCTTCACCAGCTTGACCTCAAGCTAACCAATAACATCTATAATAGTGAGCAGGCTCGGGGAATTATGCGGCGACAAGGATATTCCGGGGAAGGCGGTTTGGGACCGGAGGGACAAGATCGGGTACAGCTAGTCCCTCTGGAAGGAAAACGGTCGCGTTCTGATAGGCATGGGCTGGGTTTTCAGCAGGGGCCACTGAGCCAATAAAAATTGATTGGAAGTCCAGGGAACCAGTGTGGATGTCTCAGTGGCCCCTCCCTCGATAAAAACTTGAAGCAGCCCACTTATTAGTAACAGAACAACTCATTGCCGGTCATTTACGGCCCTCTACTTCTCCCTGGAACACCGCCATTTTTGTAATCAGAAGGAAATCAGGAAAGTGGCGACTGTTACAGGATTTGCACGCTGTCAATGCCACTATGAGACCCATGGGGGCCTTACAGTTAGGGTTTCTGCTTGTTTCAGCCCTCCCAAAGGGATGGCCATCTTTTATTGTAGATCTTAAGGATTGCTTCTTTTCCATTCCTTTACATCCAGATGACATCAAGCGTTTTGCTTTCACTATTCCTGCCCTAAATCATTCACAGCCAGATTCTAGATATGAGTGGGTAGTGCTCCCTCAAGGCATGGCTAATAGCCCGACATTATGTCAGCTGTATGTCTTTAAAGCCCTCCATCCCATTAGAATAAAATTCCCTGATATCTTTCTATATCATTATGTGGATGATCTCCTGTGTTGTGCTGAGGATTCAGAATTGTTGGATATAGTGTTTGAAGAATTACAGAATCAATTAAAGAAGTGGGGTCTCCAAATAGCTCCAGACAAAATTCAAAAGGGAGAGCTCAAACAGTACTTGGGTGTACGCCTGCGTGAACATGTTATTTCTCCTCTAAAAATTCAATTGCGCCTCGATCATCTTAAGACGTTGAATGACCTCCAAAAGTTACTCGGTGATATTAATTGGATTCGTCCCTATCTGAAAATAACTAACCATGAGCTTACACCCCTATTTGCCATCTTGGAAGGGAATTCAGCTTTAGATTCACCCCGGTCCCTCACTCCAGAGGGACGAGCGGCTATCTGCCTAATTCAGAATCGCTTTGCAGAAGCACAGGTCAATAGAATAGATTATACACAGCCATTGCTCCTGTGTGTATTGCCACATGAGCGTTCCCCCACCGGAGTCCTATGGCAAGATGGACCGATCTCTTGGATATATCTTTCCCATTCTCCATCCAAGGTTCTACCCAGGTACCCTGAAATAGTTGCTACAGTAATTCTTAAGGGTCTAAAGTTGTCCTGTTCAGTATTTGTTAAATTCCCTGATACCGTGGTAACGCCTTATAATACCCCACAACTGCGCTGCCTAGCAGCCTGTTCTGATGAGTGGGCGGTGGTCATGACTATATTTCCGGGAAATTTCGATAATCATTTTCCAAGAAGCCCCTGGCTATAGTTCATAAAAGACAATCCTGTTGTCTTCCCCCGAGTCACCCAAAATAAACCTATCCCTAATGCTACCCTTGTGTTCACAGATGGATCAAAATGGGGCGTCGGAGCAATTGGGACCAAGGGACAGATTCAAACCCATCTCTTTCATTCCGCCTCCCCACAAGTGATAGAATTGCTCATAATCCTTCAATTGTTTGCAGATTATCCATCCACTGCCTTAAATATAATCTCAGATAGCCAATATGCCGTGTTGGCGCTCCAAAAGCTTGAATGTGTAAGTCCCATAGCACAGAGGTCCATTATTGGAGATATGTTACGCTCTTTACAATGAGCTATCTGGCAACGCACAGACCCCTCTACATAGGCCATATTTGTGCCCATACTAACCTCCCTGGACCATTAACCCTTGGCAACCAACTTGTTGATACAGCCACTAGAGATTATCATATCTTTCCGCTTGAATCAGTAAAGACAGCTACTGAGTTTCATAAACGCTTCCATGTAAATTCTCTCACCTTACATCTCATGTTTCACATTACACGAGCCCAGGCCCGAGATATCATCCTCCAATGTCAGCGTTGTGTCACCCTTCTCCCTCAACGATCGTTGGGCGTAAATCCCAAGGGACTCGCTCCAAATCACATTTGGCAAATGGATGTTACACACCTCTCTGACTTTGGAAAGCAGAAATTCATCCACGTTTCAGTAGATACTTGTTCTGGCATGATCTTCGCGTCTGCACATACTGGTGAAAAATCTAGAGATGTGATCTCTCATTGTTTGCAGGCCTTCTCAGCCTGGGGACGGCCGCGCCTCTTAAAAACAGATAATGGGCCAGCTTACACTTCCCAGGCTTTCCTTTCCTTCCTTCACCAAATGGAGATTTCTATCACTCATGGCTTACCTTACAATCCACAGGGACAAGGTATTGTTGAGTGTACCCACCGGACATTAAAACAGACTTTAGAAAAACAAAAAGGGGGAATAGGAGCACAGTTCAAAACGCCCAAAGATAAACTCAGTACAGTACTTTTTATTTTGAATTTTTTGACTCTCGATGTCGAGGAGCATAGTGCTGCGGACAGACACGCGGCATTGCCTCCTCGAGTAAAGCCCCTTGTTTGGTGGAAAGACGTCCTAACTAACCAATGGTATGGACCCGATCCAGTACTTGTCTGGAGTCGAGGCTCAGTCTGTGTTTTTCCACAGGATCGGCAGAATCCCATTTGGGTGCCAGAGCGACTGACAAGAAGAGCGAACGCTGACCATGGCTCTAATAATCCTGATACTGGCGATCGGAACCACCACAGCCCCCCCTGCACACGCGGAGACCCAACAGTTGTGGGGAATTGTGAAGGCGTGGCCATATCCTCTGCCTCTGACTAATTCTTCCGGCATCTTGTCACCCATCTTTACATCTAATCGCTCTCTTGGCCTACCAGCTGTAGAGTATGACCCAGCAATGGTGAATTTTACTAGCCTTAAAGAAGTGAACCTACAAGGAGTCCTCTGCTTTAGTATAACATCAGATGTCCAGATGCCATGTATTAGGCTAGGCAATCAGACCCTTGGCTCTTTCCAACAAGTGGAGGAAGAAACCTTGCCAGTACTTCTGTGCCCCAATAGAGACTTTGGGATAGCAGCTGCCATCCTTGTTGCCATTGCCGCTGCAGCGACCGTGGCTGCCGCCGTGGAGGCAGCCATGATAACTTCAGTACAAACTGCTCATACGCTTAATGCACTGTCCTCATGTATAGCTGCCGCACTCCAGACACACAGCGTGGTGAACAATCACCTGCGGACTGGTATCCTTATGCTTAATCAAAGAGTTGATTTGCTTCAGGAACAGATGGACACTGTTGTAAAGGTGCTTGGTGCCAGCTGTATACAACAGACTGCAGGGTTGTGTATCACCCCTATACAGTTTCAGAACTTATCTGCAGTGGCCAATTTGTCGCGCCAGCTGGGACACATGGTTAATGGAACCTGGTCAGTTCGCTTCGGGAGGAATGTTGGCATTTGGTGTAGTCATGTTGCTGTGTGTGCTGGTATTGGGGAAATGCATGTATAGCATGGTCCAGCGGCGACGCCGAGACAATCGAGCATTGGTACAGGCTGTGGCTGCCTTGGAACACGGGGTGTCCCCCCAAATATGGTTACAAGTATTGGAGCAGTAGTCAACGACAGGTAAGACTGCCATGAGGTATGGACCAACCTAAGACAGGAGGCATTCGCAAAAGCATGTGCTCTGATGATGGGTAGGGCCTTGCCTTGATGGTGGCAACCTAAGATAGGCATGCTTTTGGCCACAGAAAAACAAAAAGGGGGAGCTGTAGGGAACGACCCAGGGCCCGAGCGTTCTTCCCCCCGATCACACCCAAACATGGCGCCTGTTGCCTGATACCTTGTGATACCTGTGGTAAACAACTTGGAGGAAGTCCCACTGATTGGATGCAGATTGCTGAGTCTCAGCGTGATTGCCTGCGTGCTCCGTGATTGGCTGAAAAGATGTATATATACAGGCCCGCTGTGAATAATAAAGGAAGTAAGTGAGTACGGCGTACAGAAGACTAGTTGTCGTGTCCTTTCTCCCCGCGGGCCGGGGTACGGGAGACAACAATAAGTGTGTTATAAGGGTGTGAGTATAAGTGAGTGTAAGGGGCAATACATAAGTGGATTATGTGTGAGTGGATATCCAGAGAGTATGAGTGTGCAAGTGTCTATGTGTCTGTGAGAGTATGCTGAAGTGGACACAAGTGTTCCATCATGCACCAGCAGGTGTCTGGGTGTCTGTGAGTGTTTCATGTGTGTGTGTGTGTGTGTGTGTGTGTGTGCAGGGCCTTGCTGGCTGGTTTCTCTGCTCCTTATTCACATTTCAAGACAAAGGGGGCCATGCTGCACCTGCAAGACCTAAGAGCCAGATCTGGGGTACACCTCACCATACTGTGTGCTCAGAATCTTCCCGGAGGCTCATCACACATGTTCAATCCACTCTCATGGCTGTCTGCAAAGTCACCACTCTCCTCTTGAGGAAGAGGAAACAGGCTAAAGGGTGGTGCTGCTAAAGGAAGAAACACCTCTAAGCTGACCTCTGCCCAGCCTCATGTCATGGACCCTGGGGGCACAGAGCAGCAGGACCAGGGGACTCACACCCAGGGCGCCCTTCGGATGGGTATCTAAGCCTTCTCTTAAACCATCTCCTGGAGTGAAGCCTGTCCAGCTGCCAGCTATAAGGGATGTGATCAGCAGAGTATAGGAGGAAGCCAGCAGCTGCAGGCCCTCTGTGATCCTCTCCCTGACTAGCTGGTCCTCTGATAACACTGGGTTAGAGCCTGGTGGGTTGGAACCAGGCTTCAATGCACCAGTGTAACCTTTGAGAATTCTGAGAAGGTACAGTGCAACTCTGCCACCAGAGTGAGGACACCCTGCATGCCAGGCCTTTCTGGAGTTAGTCAATATACCTCTGCCAAGAGCACACACTTCTACTCTGTGTGTCCCAGAGTCTGTGCATCTCTGATCTAGATACCTGCAAGAGACAGAACTCAGCCCACCCTGTAACCCAGGCCAGGGTGACAAGACAACAGGGTGCTCACCTTAGCATTCAGCCTGTGGGCAGTGACCATTTTCTTGCTTTATACTCTGTTGGTTTCCATTTTAGAATGCACTTTATCACTTCTTGTCCTGGTCTAATGCATTATGGAAAAACTGCCTGCATACTGAAGTCATGAATATGGAGGAAGCGTTGCCTCTTGGTGATGCAGGTTTTATCTGGCCTCTGAAGCCCTCCATCATTTCCATGCCGTGACTCCAGCTGCCATCAGTACTAAGCTAAAACTGTAACACCAGAATGAGGACAGTGTCACTCCACACTGAGAACCCAAAAGATCTATAAGATGTGAGTCATGGTGTCTTGTGGCAAAAGGATTCAAAGTCTTCAGGGAAAAGAAGTAAAAGGATGCAGTGGTCACTCTCCTGAGAATTAACACTAACTCATACCCTGCCCCCAGGCATACCTTTCAGCCCCATGACAGGAACCAAAGCTCAGAAGTCAGTGCTCAGCTCCTTCAGTGTGGGAGGCCCCACTCACACTGCCTGCCTTCAGGTCCCAGCTGCCTGAGCATTTGGTTCTGCACAGAAAGGTAACAGAGCCCAGGCCCCACCCTCATCTAACCCAGTTCATTGGGAAGCTAGAGACAGAGTTTCATGTGTGCATTCATCTGTGGGCCAATCCATCAGCAGATACATTCTGAGTGTCAGCAACCTCTCCTCATGGTGCTTTCTTAGAATGAGAAAAGACAAAGAAGAAATAAACACATGAGAACATGTGGTAGGCCTGAAGGTGACACCTGCTAGTGAGAAACTAAAGCAGTGAGAGGGTGAGGAGAATGACAGGTTTACACAATGGAATGCTGTCAGCCACGAGAGGAAGGAAACTTTGTTGGTGAAGACCTGGATAAATCTGCAAAACATGGCCCTCAATAGAATCAGCAGGCACAGAAAGTCAAGAACCACAAGACTTCACTCATATGGGAGCTGAAAACGTTCATCTTGTACCAGTAAAATGTTACCGGAAGCTGGAGCAAGAGGAGTTGGCCATAGGGACAAGATGACAGTTAGAAGGGAAGAGAAACAGATGGAGATCTGCTGCACAGTAGGATGGTTGGAGCCAACAATACTATACAGCGAACTTCAAAGTAGCAGGAAGGAGAAACAAGAATCAAGATATACCATGTACAGTACAAATTCTCAATGCTGAATGTGATCATCAGATGTTTATAAAATATACCAATAAAAGCAATTTTTTTAAAAAAGAAAAATATACACCAGTGTGTTACTCTCTAATTAAGAAATAAATTAGGTCCCTTAAAAAAAATAACTAGAGGGCCGGGGAGTTAGCTCAGTGGTTTCAGTGCCTGTCTTGCAAGCACAAGGACCCAGGTTCAATCCCCAGTAACCACATACCATACTGGGTGTGGAGACTCACGCCCAGCAGCAACCAGTACCACATACCACAGTGCCGGGCATGGTGGCTCACGCCTGTAATCCCAGCACTCAGGAGGCAGAGGCAGGAGGATTGCTGTGATGTGAGTTGGAGGCTGAGCTCAGGGCCAGCCTGAACCACAAAGCGAGATGCTGTCTCAAAAAACCTTAAAAAAAAAATAACTGGAAGGAAAGACTATGTGTTTCATGAATAGAAATGATCCACAGTCCCAACACTACAAGGAAACATGGATACTGAAGTTTTAGTTTAAAAAATAATAACTACATTAACACCTTTTGTCTTAAAAGAAAAACATATTAACTCACATGCTATAGGTTTATCACCACAACTGGCCTACACCCATTTCTGTTTTCCTAAATGTGGAAAAGCTATAGCAAAAGTGCCAGGAGATAGGAATTTTCCAGCCCCATTATGATCTTACAAGGCCTGATGGGTGGTTCTGGTCCAGGCCTTTGCTTACTGAAGTGCACATTAGTTTATATAAATTGTTTTGATGCTTTCATCATGGGCTACATGATATTTCAGTCATTGTAAGGCCACAGGTATAACAGAAGCTCTATAAGATTACAACAGGGTGTTGGGGATTTAGCTCAGTGGTTCCGGTGCCTGCCTTGCAAGTGCAAGGGCCCAGGTTCAGTCCCAGTAACCACATACAACAATGCTTGACATGGAGACTAATGCCCACCAGCAATCAGTACCACATACCAGAGTGCTGGGCATGATGGCTCACACCTATAATCCCAGCCCTCAGGAGGCAGAGGCAGGAGGATTGCTGTGAGTTCAAGGGTAAGCTCAGGGCCAGCCTGAACTACAAAAGCGAGACCCTGTCTCAAAAAAAAAAAAAAAAAAAAAAAGATTACAACAGGGCTGGTACTCTCACTATAACTTTTCCATGTTTACATAGATAGCACAGTAGGCTAATATGTGCAACCCAATTATGTTGCAGGATATACCATCTAGGCTTGTGTGAGTACTACTCTATGATCTTGGCAGAATAACAAAATCACATTTCCAGAGTACACTCTCATTATTAAGTGGTGCATTTCTTTATTTTTAATCACACAGCGCACAGTCCAGTTTTTAGAAATGGGTGTTGGCACTTTGAGATAAATAAGTGGGTTTGGGGTGGCACTTTGGCATTCGGTCTCTAAAAGGCTCGCCATCACTGGTGTGGGCAGATGAGCTTTTGTTCAGGACAGCAGAGGAAGAATACTGGGCGGTGGGTGATGGGCCTGCTGCTGTGACTAGCCAACTGGAGCGGGACTGCCTGCATGCAGTGCTGGGGACAGCAGGCAGGAGCAGTGAGATCAGGCAATAGGCAAGAGCGCCCATGCAGAGCAGAGACAGCGGTGCTTTGGATCTGAGGGGTATTCAAGGAAAGGTCCCTTCCTATTTTGAAGGTAAAACTTTTACAGATCCATTGATGTGCCAACTGTCAGTGTGAAAGAAAGACCTCTCAGAGATACCTTCAGGGACTTAGGCCCAAGCAAATGGAAGGATGGAACTGTGCTTCAAGATGAGGAAGATTAAAGAGGCACAAAATGTGGAGGGTGAGGCATCAGGAGTTAAGGTTAGGATGGTGAACTTGGAGCTGCTTTTTCCTGGAAATGTTGGGTGGGGCTGTAAGAGAAAAAAAAGCGGCATAACTTAGCTGGAGATAAGGTCACTTCTGTGAGGAAGTGGTACCCGAGATGCAGCTGTGAAGGACTGGCAGAAGCTTTCCTGAAAAAGGAGGAGATTTCAAGCAAATGGAACCAACAGCATAACCACAGGAAGTGGAAAGCACATGAGGCGCAGGGCCCTCAAGCTGTTCAGATGCACAAACACCTTGTTCCTAGGGCTCAGGGCCGGAGCCAGGGCCAGTCATCCACGTGGAGATTGCAGGTTTGTCCTCCAGGCAATAGGAGCCACTGAAGGATTCACACCCTGGGATTCTATTTCCTCTAGAAAATGACTGTGGCCAATAAGCTTCCAAGAAGGAGCACGCTGAGCCTGTGGGAAGCCAGGGAAGCAGGAGCTCTAGTGCAGCAAGGATCTGAGGCCCAGTCCTATTATGGCTGAATGGGGCCCAGCCCTCTGCACAGGGAGTGGCAGGTTTGCAAGAGACAGTGAGAGCCTGGTACCCAGCATGCCCAAGGAGCAGCCCCACCTGAAACCCTATCTGATCACCCCTCCAACAGATCAGCCATTCACTGTGGGCATGGAGAGTGGCAGGGAGCTGGGTTCGCCTTCTGCTCTCCACAGTCCATGCAGCTGTCATCTCCCCCTCTGAAATGCTGCCCCATTTGATCCTCCCAGTATCTTGGAAAGGCCTAGTGTGCCAGTGAGGCTGGCAGAGGTCAGACCCTGAGCAAGGCCCTGCCACGTGAGGGTGGGCACCAGCATCTGGGTTGGGCTGCTGTGCCTAGTTGGGCTGCTAGGTGACTCAGCTTCCCCACAGAAGAGAATCAGAAAAGCAGCAGGACCTGCAGAGGCCTCACTGATGTGCTGGCCCAGGGAAGGGACTCAACACACAACCCTGAGGCCCTTTCCTGCCTGCTTTGACACACCGTGTGTGCTGCATGTGCACACTGAGCTGCACACGAAAGACAGAGAGACTCTGTTACCCAGGGCTGTGAGCAGCTCACAGGCAGCACAGTGATGAGACAGTTGAGTAGGAATGGGTGAGAACTCCGGTCCATTCAAAGCCAAGGGTTCCAGCACTGAGTGTCAGGGTCTCATGGGGCTTGAGGGCCAAACTGGGGCTGGAAGTTCATTCTTGGCCCCAGTGAGTTGGACTCGTGGGAGGCACAGAGAGGAGCCTGGGCACAAATGGTGCTGGGCCTGAACACAAAGAGGACAAAACCCCACAACTAAGGAGCTACCCAGCAGGTGGCATCCTCACTAGAACCTTGACGGTGGCAGTAGGAGGCGAACATGCTTCTATCCTCGCTGTACAGAGAACAGGCTCAGAGGGACCCAGCACCTGGCCTTCATGAGTGACAGGCCTAGGGGTGGCCCAGTCTGAACACACGGCTGTGCAGGTACACAAGCTGAGGAGCCAGGCTCGAAACTATGGGTGCAGAGCCCAGCGGGCAGACAGTGAAACAACAGTCATATCCTGTGAGCCGGAAGCTGTGGAAAGGAAACGGCTCACCAAGAACACACATCCAGGCTCCTGGAAGTAGGCGAGGGAGTGGGCACAGAAGGGCGAGGGCTTTGCAGCTTCCTAGCAGGGAGCTGGCTAGGGTTGGCAGACCTGCCAGTCTCCATCCAAGAGGAACACACAGGTGCAGAGTTGGGGAAGTCCAAGGACAAGGGGTGCAGCCGCAGGACTTGCTATGGATTGAGTATGGTTTGATGTGCCACCCAGAGAGGTTTGCGCTAGAAACTTGGTCTCAATGTGGTGACAGTGACGCGGCAGAGGCTGTAAGAGGCTGAGGGAGGGGCAGTACGAATACTGCCTGCGGAGAGTGCGCTCATGGCCCGGATTCACTCTGTGCGGACAGGCGGCCACACAGCAGGTCCAGCCATTCTGTCTGCCTGTCTCTTGCTTCCTGTCTCACAATACATCTCTCCTCTCCCTCTGCCATTCACCACCATGCCGTGAGGCACCATCATGCCCTCTCCAGAACCGACAAATGCCAGTGCCAGGCTGAGACTGCCAAAAAACCCTGTGAACAATACATCTCTTTTCTTTATAAAGTGTCTTCTTAGAGCAACAGAAAATACACTTAATACAGCGCCGGTGGCTCAGACTCTGACGCGCAGCTTCTGTGTGTGGTCAGGGTACAGCCTCAAAGGGAACTGCTGCTACAGGCCTCGGGGAAGCCCGCTGAGGTGCAGCAAGAGACTCCTGGCCTTCTAGCGGCTCTGCCAGTAGGTGTTTTGCATCCTCCTTGAGCTGATAGGAAGATGAAAGGCAGCAAATCCACAGCGGCAGCAGGTTTGTACCATTCTGTGTCATTTCATGACCTTTCATCCGATGTAAAGTTCAGCACGGTGAGAAAGACCTGAGTAGACATTCCCCAGGAGGACCTGATTCACAGGTCTGGCGACTTGTCTTCTGGACAAGAAATGATCTCTTCAGGGAGAAAGTATGTGCTTCGAAGTGTGCAGCGGTGTGTGAGCGTGTGTGTGTCTTCTCTGCCACGCTGATGAGTTCAGGCAGGCGCTCAGTCTCCACCCCATCCACAGGCATCCACAGCCCCACAGGCTGAAGAAGCGCAGCTTTACCAGCACAGGAGCGTCCGATGGGAAGGGGACTGGGCAGCTGCTGGGGCGCACAGCAGTACTCCTCCGTGCAGGAGGCCCAGGCGGCTCCTCCGCAGCTTTGCAGTTTCCAGTTCCTCCACACATGGGAGCTGCGTCATCGGCAGAACGTGCAGCCGCCACAGTACCTCGCAGATCGTCACAAAAGGAAACGGAACCTCGGAAAGTCAAGTTACCTGTTTGGCTGCTGCTTTTTTTATTTCCCCCCCCCCCCCCCCGAAAGACTTTCAGCATTTAGGTGCAAAAGGTGAGGAGAGGTCATCTAAATTTGGGGACCAGGAAAATGAGGATTTAAAAAAGTGAGATGGACCAAATCGAAGCAAAAACCTGAAGCCTTGCTTAACAAGGGTACCGGCCAGCCCCAGAGCAGTAAGGCCACCACACGGACATGGGCACTGTCTGCTGGATGGATAGCATCTCTGGGGAGCCCTGGGCCTCTGCCAGCAGGTGTCTGACCTGACAGTGGGCAGCACCACTGCATCAGGACCCTCATGGTGCGGTAGACAAGAAGCCAGCATCAGGGGAGATTCAAGTTGGAACAAACTTGGCTCCAGCAACACCCCAGAAACACGGTCCTATATCTCAAATGTAGGACTGCATACTCGGCCTTCCGGCGGTTCGTAAAAAATCATTTCTGTCCCCAACTTCCATCCAAAGAAAAGAACCACCAGACTTCCTGAGGAGCTGCTGGGATGGGGGAGTCCTCACCTGTCTGGGAGCCCTTCTACACTGGTCCCCAAGCAGGTTGCAGAGCAGGACACAGGTATCTTGGGCACCTTCAGGTCCCCCAGAAGCAACTTACACACCAACCCTGCTTTCTGGAAGTTGCCAACTCAGCCACTTCACTCATTCACTCATCTGTTTATCCAACAGAGATCCCCAAGCACTTGCTCTGCCCAGGGCTGGGCCAGAGCAGTGAGCAAGGCAGGAACCTACACCACCTGAGGACAGAACTGGTCGAGATGCACAGGCACCACTCCATAAATGCAGGCTACAGCGCCACTGTCAGGGTGAAAAGTGGGGACTGAGAACACAGAGGGGAGCAGCCTCTGTCTGTGGAGCACAGGAAGTCTCTGAAAATATGTCCTACCTAAGGACTGCCAAACAGGACTGGAGGCCCAGCCAGGAGGGGGTAAGGTGACAGGGTCACCCAGAGTCTGGGACAGGGACAGGGAGCTGAAGGGAGGTGGAGCCAAGATCCAGACCAGCCCCATGATCTGTCTGAGCCCAACCTAGCCAATCCTTTCCTGAGAGGGACACCGAGAGTACCACCGTGCAGGGGGGTGGGGGACACCAGCCTCTGGACTCTGCTCAGGGGCTCCCAGAGACAGGAGGCTCCAGCAGAATGGATGGCCCTACGAGGAGAAGCAAAAGATCCCACCAGGACAGGTCTTGGGATGAACCTCAGGCACGTGTGCTGATTCACTAAGGGACCAACGTGCATATCTTCAGGATCACACCTGGGTGTTCCCCGCCACAGTGCCGCACCTTCATGTCCTTCTGATCTCTTGTCACTGTAAGTACTTGCCAAACTATAAAATGCTCTTTGAAATCCTGTGTTTAGAAGAGTGTAACTATATACCATAAGTCAGCATAACCTACTGTGTGGGGGCCTGAGGATTTTCCCAGCAGTCTGCACGCCAGCCTCCCACCTCTCCCTACTGAGCGGAGCTGTATCTACCAGAACTGCAAGTCCAGACGCTGCCCCTGTTAGCTGCCATGGGCTCAAACAGCCTTCCAGAGTGTGTGACAAGGCCGTCTGTCACCTGCTGACTTTAACATACTTTATTCTACCCTGCCTTGAAGCCTTCAGGATTTTAGCACCTTCTGCCCAATTAAAAAAAGTGTTTTAGAGTCTCCTTTCATAGCAGCTATCAGCCCCTTTACACCTCACCCCTTTTCCGTGTCTCTCTCTCAGTGAGCCCCAGTTCACCTATGTCCAGTCTCCACCTGTGAGTCTAAGAAGAGAACAGGAAGAGTGCAGTGTCAGGCCCGGGACAGCACACCTGACAGCTCTGATGTGAGAGCAGGCCTGTCAGCATGAAATGTGCTTCCCCACAAGGAGCCACTAACCACAGCCTTCAGAACCTTGTCATAAGTCTAAATAACTATTGGTGCTCTTCTGAACTTCTGTTTTGGTGATGGGCACGTATCAGGTACAGAATTGATATTGCAGAACACTGCTGATACATGTCTGAGTGTTTATAGATCTGTCTAGATCAGTACAAATGGAGCTATATCCAACATACTAATAAGCCGTACAGATGGCCCCTACCGCCTTCCCGTTCACATTCTCCAGACACACTCAGGACTTCACCTTTCGTTCTGCATCTTCCCTATTACTGCTTAACCATGGGCTTCCTGGGTTAGTGATAGCTCCCTGCACATCCAGAGCACTGCTCCTCAATGCCATGCCACACTCTGCTCCTTCACTCTCTTCCCCTGGCATGTAGCAGACAAGGTGTTGCTGCTGCCTCACACCAGAAGCAAAGGGACAGCAGGCACCAGGTTCCAGATGGCCAGACAGCTCATGGCGTGGGACCCATTGTACACAAGAGGAAGCATGAATTAGTAAAAATAAATAACTAGAATTTATTATTAGATTTCACTAGAAACAAGTGTAAGATGAATATAGTGTTCTAAATTCCAAAAATATGCAAAAAATAATCGATATAAAACAAACAGGCTGCAAGTGTATCTCTGAGGTCATACTCATCCCCTTGAGTCAGCCTGGAGGGCTGGGTATGGGCCACACAGGAGAAGTAGGCCTTAAACAGACAACTCCTAAATCCCTTCCCAAATGAAGGGACTTCATTTGCCACAGAGTGGAGAGTAGTTCAAGCTTAGGGGTGGACATTCTTAATGGTAGAAGTTTGGTGAAAGCAATGGGGAAGAGATTCATGGGTTTAATAAAGACACAGCCTAGATTGTAAGCTGACTAGTTTGTAGGAGAGGGATGGAAAAAACACAGCTGAGAGGAGTGAGCCCTCCTGGGGTCAGAACAAATTATCAACTTCAGCTCTAAAGCTATTCCTTAAAGAAGCCATGTTTTTATTGGTTTCACTTGAATAGTAATTTATTCTTCAGAGTACTATTGAAAAGAAAATGTAGACAGAACCAATAAACACACAAAAAGTGGTCAAGGTGATTAGGGGGAATACGGACCACAATGAAATACCATTTCACACCCACTAGGATGGCTATAATGAAATAGATAATAACAGGTGTGACAAGGATATAAAGATATTTCAATATTCACATACTGCTCATGGAAATGTTAAAAGGTTATAGCCACTTTGGAAAATAGTGTGAAAATGATAGAGCTATCCTGGGACCCAGGGATGCCACTCCAAGCCAAACACCCTCAAAATGACCACACCAAAACCTGAAATGAATGTCCATAGCAATATAGTAGCCAAAAAGTGTGAACCACCCAAATGTTCATCAACTGACAAATGGATATATGAGACGTCATGTGATTTTTTTCAGCCTTATAAAGAAATGTCATATTGAAATGCTATATAAAGATGAACCTTGAAAACATGTTGAATGAAAGAAAAGCTACAGAAGATCACATAGTGTGTTTGCATTTACAGAAATGCCCAGAATAGGGAAATCTGAAAAAACAGACAATGGATTACTGGTTGCTGAGGACAATTACAGGAAGATGGGAGATGGACAGCATTTCTTTTAGTGATGATGGTAATGTACTATGGTGATACTTTGCACATATCTGTGTATTAGCTAATAAAACACATTGAATTAAACACTAAATGGGAAAAAATATGATAAATAAATTATATCTAATTAAAGCTATTGAAAAGAAAGTTTATGTTTCCATGAGTAAAATTATCACACTCTTTATAACTATAATATTCCATAGCACAGATGCATAGTTTTAACTACTACTAAATGGTGGATCTTCTTGTTTCTAATCCTGTGTTATCACTAACAATGATGTAACACAAGTCTGCAAAGCATGCTTGTGTTCATATTTAGATATGAACTATCTTTGGCTATCTTTGGAGACCTAATAGCATATAGAAAAGTACAGTATTTGACAAAGATTTTTAAATTACATATATAATTGTTGTAATAGAATAGCCTAGGTTTTGTAGTATTACATTAATCCTAAGTCAACCCTTCTTTGGAAGACCGGTCATCAACATTCATTCAGTCATTTATTCATTTTCACAGCTTTAGCTCTAAGTTGGGCTAAGGATCTCAGTCTTGGGCAAAGGAGCAGGTAGGGTAAGGAAAGTGAGAAAACAATTGCAATGCTCTGTCCAGTACGATGTGTACTTGGGCCAGTTTCCTGAGGATGCTTTGCCCTCCACAATAACTGGCTGCCCAGGTGTGCAGTGAGCCTGTGCTCCCACCTTGATCGCCATGTTGTACCCCACAGACATACTCATTCTGCCTACCCATAAAAAATATAAGAATAACTGTGGCAATGTATACTTAGTAACAAAAAAAAAGAACACAAAACAAACAACAAAAAGTAACAACACACCAACATCCATCAAGAATAAGTGACAATCAACAAGGGCAAACCCCACAATTACAATAGGGAACAAAATCAGTTTTGGAGAACTCCATCTACATGGTGTAATGTAGAAGGACGACTTCTTAAATAGAAAAGTCTAAATAGAGCAGAAAGTAACTCCACATGTGTATCATAGACACCAAGTCCCTGAGGGAGGGTCTGTGAGGGAGGAGGGAGCCAGGCCTTCTGAGATGTGGGTAAGGGTCTCTTTCTAGGCTTATGTAGACAATATAATAATATAATTGGCTTACTTAGTGTTGTATTTCACAATAAAGAGTTCTACAAAAATAAACAAAGAATGCATGATTTTTATGTCCTGATTCCTGGACTCTGTGTAACTACAAGGAGGCAGACAGCCACGTAGGGAATAGGGAAAGGAGATATGCCAGCATCCCTACAGTGGGTCCTGGTCTCCTGTGATCCACAACAGCACAAGACAAATTGTAGAAGAAAGACAGGGAATGAGACTTAGAGAAGAACCTAGGTTTTAGGCCTGAACTATGTTGCTCTGGGCAGCAAAAACAAAGGCACCTCAAGTTTGATACTACTTGTTGGGTTCACAGAGAGTAATAGATGACATCAAGGGTGGGGATTACTTCTAGAATGATGAGGACCTTATAATTAGAAACTTTCTCTTGCTACAGGTTCTCAAGGAACCAGGATGCCTTTGACTGATATAATCTTGCCCTCAATTGTCACAGCATCACAAGACTGTTGAGGTCTCAGCTGTACCCAGACACAAAAATTTAGTTATGTTTTTGTATGTCACAGCTAGCTGGTAGGCAAGAAGAATGGGCCGAATCACAATTTAACTGTGAAATGATTTTTCCCCAAAATTACGTAGAATGGCTCTCAACTCAGCCAGAGATACCAGACCTGGTAGGTTGAGTAGTGGGTACCTCTCCTGTATCATCATACGATGGAGTGAGGTGTGGCCAGTCTGAAGAATGATAATGTGTCTGTGCAGAAGGATTTTCTGCACTTGGATGGAGTGTCTCTGCAGGGATGACTGAGATCCTGGTATCAGGGTTGTTCCTGAAAGGAAAGTGAGAAGTCACAAAGTCAGAGACGAGAAGGACCCATTTTTCAGTGCCCATTTTGTATCTTTTAAATTTTTTACCATTTGCTCAAAATAATAAAGGAATTAAGTAAGTAAAACATTAAGTAGCTCCCTCTCCACCTTCACAGCGAAAGTGAGTTTCACATCATGACAATCCCGTCGTGATCTTGCTTCTATTCCATCCCTAACTGCTCTTCGGCACCTATTTCATCGTTTCCTGTCCAGGACACTTCTTCAGCTCCATCTCCTAAGCCCTATCTTCTGAACACACCCACTCATTGCCTTGATCTCTGCTAAGGATGCTCCTAAGAGCTACCCATAGCAGACGCAGCATACTGTTGAACAGCTCCCACAGCCAGCACTTAGGCAGCTCTCGGACTGTCCCTCAAAGGGGACCACCCCAACCTTGCCTGCCCAAGCTGTAGCTGTGCACAGCTTACTCACTACCAGATATTTACACATCTGTGACCTATTTATTTCACTTATAAGGATATCCTGAAGGTACATTCATTCGAATATAAATAATTCAATCTTATCATTTTTATGGCAGAGTAATACTCCATTCTGTAAAAGAACCACAACTTTTTTAACTCAGTTTCCAGTTGACAAATATTTTGGTTGTTTCCAAGATTTAGCTATCACAAACTGAGTTGTTATAAACATGGGTGCACATATGTTGCTGTGATATGAATCTTTTTATTTATTTTTTTTTTAGGGTTTTTTTTTGAGGCAGGGTCTCACTTTGTGGTTCAGGCTGGCCCTGAGCTCAGCCTCCAACTCACATCACAGCAATCCTCCTGCCTCTGCCTCCCGAGTGCTGGGATTACAAGCGTGAGCCACCACACCCGGCACTGTGGTCTGTGGTGCTGATTGCTGCTGGGTGTGAGTCTCCACACCCAGTATTGTATGTGGTTACTGGGGAATCAAACCTGGGCCCTTGCACTTGCAAGACAGGTGCCGGAACCACTGAGCTAACTCCCCGGCCCAATATGAATCTTTTAAACTGCTGCCCTTTCTTACACAACTTGCTGAGAAAATCACAGGGCACCTGGAAAGGCTAAATGGCCTGCCCTAGGCCCCCAGCTTGTAAATGATGGAGTAGGGACTCAGGTCCACATCCCAGCCTCTTTCTGCTACCATATGTCCCAGTCACTTTACTTGTCACTGGGATAAAACAGCTGACACATCTTAAAAGAGGAGAGTAATATTTTTATCTCACATTTGCAGAAGTTTCAGTTCATGGTTGGCAGGTTCAAACACAGAGATAACATGGTGGACAGGTCCTTCAGAGAAAAGCTGCTCATGTCAGAGCAACCAGGAAGTAGAGAGTGGAGGGGGAGCTGGACATGGAGATACAGTAAGAGTGGAGGGAGGATCTGGATATGGAGATACACTACTGCTCCTGTGACCCGCCTCTCCCCTTGGCCCACCTCCTAACAACACATTTAAACCTGAATCACCTGGGGGGTGAATCCACTGATGACTACAGTGTCCCCAAGATCCATCACCTTCAAAATGCTCCACAGGAAGGCATTGGGGGATCTTCTAGATCAATAGCACATGTTATTGTGTTTCTCTTTCAAGACAAAAGATGCTAATGTATAAATTGTTGGTTTAAAAAAAACAAACTAGGGCCAGGGATTTAGCTCAGTGGTTCTGGCACCTGTCTTGCAAGTGTGAGGGCCAGGGTTTGATCCCCTAGTAATCACATACAACACTGGGTGTGGAGACTCATGCCCAGCAGCAACCAGTACCACATACCCCAGTGCCAGGCGTGGTGGCTCACACCTATAATCGCTGCACTCGGGAGGCAGAGGCAGGAGGATTGCTGTGATGTGAGTTTGAGGCTGAGCTTGGAGCCAGCCTAAACTATAAAAAAGCAAGATCCTATCTAAAAAAAAAACTAAACCTCAGTACTCAGGTTTATTGCAGTGTTAGCAATCTCTGATAAATAAGTGGTTTGGGGTAGCAGTTTAGGCATTCAGTCTCCAAAGGTTATTTTTACTGCTCTAGGTCTGAACCCTCAGACCACACTCTTAGGGAAGAAGGAATTGCATGACATCCAGGTGCTTTCCTTGGGTTCCCTGGATCCTCCTCACCCCACATTCATCTCTAAGTCCTCTTTTGGAACATCTCTGCGTGTCTCTTGTCATTTGGACTGACAGATTTAGGATTTTCTGTCTCGGTTATGCCAAACTTTTAAAGAGTGTCCCTAGAGATTTTCTGCTAAAAATGCCAAAGACTGGAGGTGATGATGAGGAATCCACTAATGAAGCTGTTAATAAGCTGCTTTATTCCAAAAGTAATACTAATATATTTTATTTGCTATGGCTTTCTGGTGTAATTTTCCAACTTCAGATATCTCAGCCATAAAAAAAAGAGAGAGAGAGAATATATTAGGGCTTCTCAATCTGTCCCTTCCGGAGAATATGCCACAAACTCCCTACACAGTAGGTCATGATCCCTACCCTTTTGAAAGGCCTCTGTGACCTGGTAGAAAAAATATAAATTAGAATGCGATAAACAATATGTGAGGCAGACACCAATGACTAATCCACACAAGAAGATATCTTGGCCTAATGAGGACCCAAGGCTGCCTACTCAGTCAGAGAGGCTGTCACCAGCCACCTGGCAACCCAGGACTCTGCCAACTCCTGCCTGCACCTAATTTTAAGTATTCCACAAAAAAACATGACACTGTAATCTTAATTTGCATTTCTGTAGTGACCAATAGTACTGAGCACCTTTGCATGTACTTGCTCTTTACATATCTTCTTTCAAAGAAGTATCTGTTGAAATTTTTGGACCAAATTTTTTATTGCTTTGTTGTGCTCTTATTATTGAGAGTGATGAAAATCCATTATGAAGTCCTACATTAGATATAGAATTTGCAAATATTTTCTTCTAATCCGTGTCTTGTCTTCATTTTCTTGACAGTGCTCTTCAAAGAGCAGAAATTATTTATATGAAGTACAGTTTATGAATCTTTTTTCTGTATCATGCTTTTGGTGTATGAGCTAGAAGCCTTTGTCTAAATTGAGACAATAAAGATTCTCTAATTTTCTCCTATAATTTTTCTGTAAGATTTAGAGTTTTGAGGAGCTGAGGATGTGGCTCAGTGGTGCTGGTGCCTACCTGGCAAGTGCAAGGTCCTGAGTTTGGTTCCAAATTCTGCAAAAAACAAACAAGATGTAGAGTTTTGCATATTACACTTAGGTCTGTGATAAATTTTGACATATGTTATAACTCTTATGTATAATGGATAGGTCAAAGTTCCCTTTTCCTGACAGATATCCAAATGTATCCATCTGTTGAAGACTATGCTTTCTCTGCTATATTTTATTTATGCCATTGTCAAAATCAGTTGTTCTACTTCTTTATTTACCCTGTTCAATTGATCTACTCATCTATGTCTATTGTTTTTTCATTGCAACTTTACCATGAACACCTGGCAAGTATAGGGTCCTGAATTCAATCCTCAGTACTGAAAAAAAATTATACAGTCTTAGTACTTTGTTATTTATCACAGTTGCTTTGCCAATACTGGATTACAATTGAGAAATTATAAATTTAAGAATTAGCATGCCATTTTCACAATAAAAAATAAATCCCACAAAAGGTTTTTTGGGATTATGTAGAACCTAAATATCTTTGTGAAAAAGACTAGCTTCTTTATATTGAGTCCTATCAGGCCCAATGTGTACCTGTACCCACAACTATTCAGGAGGCAGACACTTTAGGCTTACCTGAACCCAGGAGTTTGAGTCTAACGTATGCAATAAAGCAAGACTTCTATTTAGAAAAAAGAAAATAAGAGAATATCATGTCTTACAACTCATTAACATGATATATACCTCCATATATTTAAAGTATTTTTTATTTCTTTCACCAATGCTAGTAGTTATCAATCCTTATAAGTTGTGCCTGTGTATTGTCTTACTTCCGTCTAAGTATTACATACTTTTTATATGATTATAAGTGAGATGGTTTTTACATTTTAATTTCTGATTACTTTTATTATATATAAT
This sequence comes from Petromus typicus, assembly GCA_004026965.1. Lineage (NCBI taxonomy): Eukaryota > Metazoa > Chordata > Mammalia > Rodentia > Petromuridae > Petromus > Petromus typicus. Next base: position 25,518 of record PVIR01009135.1, on the reverse strand, counting down.
ATAGCTGACTTTATATGTTGGTCTTATATCTTCCAAGCCCTGCTAAGCTCATTTATTAGCAAAAAAGTAGATTTTTGGTAAATTCCAGCAGTTAGACTACCTCAATAGTCTAACTACCCAGAATAGATATTCTGTAAAATCCCCTTTCCTTCTTTTCCAATCTGGACTCCTTTTAGTGTTTTTCCATGTCTAATTAATCTAGTTAGAATTTCCCATACAACAGTTTTTTAAATGATGAGAGTGGTCCTCACTGTCCTTTATCTGACCTCTAAGGGAAAGAATCTAGACTTTCAACATAAAATATGATGTCACCTGTAAGTTTCGTCAGTTGTAGCAGTTCCTTTTTTATTCCTAATTTATTAAGAACCTTTATCACGAATGGTTATTGAACCAAATCCTTTTACGGAATGCTTTAAAATGGTCATGCTGTTTTACTTTCTAAGTGTTATAATATAGTGAAAAGCAGTAATAATTTTCAAATATTAAATTTGAATTCCTCATATAAACCACATATGATAATGTTTATTCTTTCAATACATTGTTGAATTAAATTTGCTAAAACTTTTTAGAATATCTTTCTCATAACAATATTGGTCAGCAGTTTTCTTTTCTTATAGAGTCTTGGCCTTGTTCTGTATTGGGGTAGCACTGATCTTAATAAATGGGTTGAAAACATACCTTCTTGTTCTATTTTCCAGAAAGTATTTGTAAACTTGATATTATTTTCCTCTTAAATGTTCAGAATTTAATAATGAAGTCTTCTGGACTTAGATTTTCACTTTACAAAGATTTTAAACTAAAATTTAATTTTTAATATATATATAGGACTACACGACTTATCTATTTCTTCCTCAATGACCTTTAAGCAATTTCATCTTTCTAGCTCCTAGAGATGTAAAATGTCCCACAAGAAGGCTCAAATCTATCAGTCACACATTGAAGAAGTTCAAGTCTGGTTGGGTCAAGTGTGCTACCTGTGTGTCTCCTAGCTAGGAGACACCGAAAGTTCGAGCATGCTCACTCCCATGCATGGAAACTGGCCTATAGCCGCTTGAGCTCCTTCCGTTTCTCTTCTAGTCAGGACTCCTTTGCTTGGCCAAGAACTAACCATAAAAAAGTAGAAATCTTCTGCCCCACCAATCAGCTACAGCCCTTTGCCCCTATGTATTCATAGCCACGCCCATTCCCTGTGCTCTACATAAGCCTGTGTAGCCCTCAATATAGACAGAAGTGCTCACCAAAACCTCTTTGGAGGCTGTGTGGTGACTGCGCATTTACCCTCCTGGTCCGGGTCTCCAAATCTGATCCTCGGCCGCACACCACTCTGATGCCAAGGATGACTACAGCAGGTCTCCCATGTAGGACTATTCCATTCCTGAGGGCAAAACGGCACCAAGTCCAGAGAGAAATCAACCCATTCTGCACTTCACTCTGCCAAAATACATCCCATAACTGAGAGCCTTTCTAGAGGTGACTGGATTTTTGCAGGATTCCAGCAAACGCTAAAAAGTCCAGGCCCCTTTACCAGCTTCTTAAAGAGACCTCAGGCATTATGCATGCAAACACTAGCACAAGAAGGAATTTGCACAATTGTAAAAGCTAAATGTTGTGTGTACATTCCTGATTCTTCTGCAAATATCCCAATGATTGTTCAAGATTTAGACAACAGGATGAGCTCTGATGAGCCTATCCACCATCGCCCCAGGGTAGATGCTGTCAGCTGTAAGGGAATCTAGTTTGGCTGGAAAGCCTCAAGGAGCAGGAGAGGCCTTACTCATACTTATATTGATATTTTCAAACACCATGTCAAACATATCCCTTAAAACTGTAGCCATCAGCGAGAGGAGAATATCTAGTCACTTCAGTTCTCATAGGGTATTGTTAAATAGGCACCTCTGTGGTGCCAGGCCCTCTTATGAGCTAATCTGTGTCTTCCTTGGGAACTCCAGGATGTAGGCTTCCTGAGCCCTAAGGGCTAAGGAGCTGGCTTTGAGCAGATTACCCAGGTAAATGCAACTGTCAGAAACCTGCTTAATCACTGTTCCTCCTCAACGGCACAAAACACATCCCATGGCGTCATAGGAAGGCAGAATCAGGAATCTACAATGGATGCCTGCAAGCTGTTCCACATAAAGAGTACTCAACAGTAGGACCTTACGTCCATAAGAATCAAAATTTATCTTTTTAACCATTCTTCCAAAGTTTGTGCCAGTCTCTTTTATATATTTTAATAGTAACAAGCATAAATAAATAAGCTATATGACATAATCCCATGTTGTCACACATCACAATCAAAAGCACCACTTCTGCAAGGCGGTGTCCGTGCCCAGAGGATCAGAGATCACACTAATGCTAGGAGCCAGAAAACAGCACCTTCCCATGTCGACCGGCACAGCCTAGCTCCTGTGGGAAGTCGATCTGCAGCCCTCTCTGTCTCTATGAGCTCCTCCCACAGGGCAGTAACAGAACCTTCCCTGTCTAGGTTGTCAGAGTTCCCGGAGGAGCACAGGCTGTGATGCAAGCGTGAGGAAGGGTGATGGCTCTGAAAGCTCCCGTGTTTGTTACGCCGACTTAGTTTACACACTTCCTGCTCCCCTCCAAGGAGGCAGAGGGGTCCGCTTGCCTCACACCACAATCTCCCCGTTTACAGGGGCGCAAGGGCCTTTCATAATGAGGAGTGGGAGGGGCGCGGAAAGAACATGGAGGTCCAGGCTTGCTTTAGCACTTCGGCTGTCTTTCTGCTCACTGATCCTTTTCTAATGAAGAGGAAATTAAGCTCCTTCCTCTTGGGCTGGATTCTGCCTACTGTGTCCACCCCTGCTTTAGGGCAGAGAAGAGGAAGGGGTACTGGTTATGTCCATCCCAAGAAGAACCTTGGAAAAACTGGTTATCTCTATAAGAAAAAAAAAAATCTGACTTTGGAAACTGTATTTTTGCAGTGCTGGTCACAATGTCACACCCTTAGTGCAGAAGTCTGAACAAACAGTGGGGTCATCAGACTCCACACAAACAAAATAGCTCACATCAGGGACCTCTGCCACTACCAGTGCTTTCTTAGGAGAGAAATCTAGTTTCATGGTAAAGCAGATTGTTTGGACAAGCAGCTTTTACTTCTCTTTCTAGATAGGTCATTCCCAAAGGAATAATGGGGTTTTAGAGATTTGACAAAGTGAGCAAACATTAGGTATTTGTAAAGAGAATTGAGCAAAGAAGACCTTCAGCAACACGCCCTTGTGAATGGGAGTCAGACTGCCTCTTATGAAGACAGTTCATGAGAGGAAGATAAAGGGTTCTTTCCTCAGAAATTTAAAGCCCATCAGCTCTCTGCCCCTTCCTTCTCTCCCTCCTCTCCTCCCTCTTCCTGGGAAAGCTGCACTGTCCCAGGAGGAAACAGGAGCGACCTTGGTGAATGCCCTACCCAGAAAGCAGGCACAGAAGTTCACAGAGATTGCTGGCCAGGCCCTCCCACGCATGCCCACTGCACACTCTACCCCAGCCTCGCCCTGGCCGGTGGACTCATGGTCACTTGTGTCCATCACTTGTCCACAGGTTCATCTCCCTTCCCACTTGTTCCCTCCCATACCCCCCTATAGAAGCATATTTTTATGTAGGGGAAAGAGTTCTCCAAAACAAGGAAAGGCTTCAATGAGCTTTCTAGCTAATCTTGACCAAAAAGAGTTAAAACTTTACTGCAGGAGTAGCTAGTTAACAAGACCAGAGAAAGCTGATCAGCCAGGCAGGTGCCCTAACCAAGTCAGCACAGCCACCCCTCCCTACCTCAGGAAAGAGACAAAGGGGTGCCACTTAAAAGCCCTTATTTAGTACATAGATATAGATTACATAGATAGAAATAGTTTCTCTCACTACATTTCCCTTTATTCAATTACTAGCTTGATCTTATAGGTAAAATCTCTTTTAACTACACATAAATCCTAGGAATAAAGTCTGACAGAACAAAGAAAATCAAGGAAAGACCATTGAAGAACATGCATGTAGTGATCCTCAGAGGCTTAGGGTTCTAGGCGCCTGGGCTCCATGCATGACAGCTGAGGAAACCAGTCAAATCACGACAAATTCTAAGAAGGGGAGGACCTAGCACTCAATAAAAATAGCTGAGAACAAAGGGCCCCTACTCTAATAGGGGTGGCTATATCCCTCCCCTCTTTAATAAAGTGTCCAATAAAATTTCTTCCTTTCCTTAAACTTCACATCCTTAATCTTCTACTGGCATGGAGTTTATGAAGCCCATAGCTGCCCAGGCACAGCAGACAGACAGCAGGGCTCCTCCCCCCGGATGCAACACCGAAAGCACACTCACTCATTGAGACCTTCCTGGCTCTCCTCTCACCCCCACTTCTTTCCCGTGGCTTCCACAGTGAAGATCTAACCATCATAATATGGGAAAAACGTAACTCCCCCCCTGTCAGATGTCATATGTACCAAGTTCATGATCACAGTGACACTGGAGAGCAAGGCCTGGCTCTCCTCTAAAAATGCAAGCTCATGTTCCCAAAATTTAGGAATAAATTTCAGGAACAATTGACAGTGGTTCAAGTAGAAAAAGTTTTATTGGATATAAAGACAGAGAAAAGGCTTCTGCCTAAGAGAGTAGAAGGGGGAACCCAGAAAGGTGGGTAACCCAAGGTCCTCCTTTCTAAGGGGGTATTTAAGGGCTAAAGACCATGAGGTGGGATGGTTTTAAAGTAGGAGCCTCCAATAAAATTCAAGGAGGTGGAATCTTGATCAAATGAAGTCCAATAAGAATTTAAATCGTACAGGGTCCGTCCCCCCATCAGAAGGCTCTTCCAGATGGGCCAAATTCTTGGCCCTTTACCCCAGGGGTTTCAAATTACTACATCCCTGGGAGTGGATGGATCTAGACCCTTAATTCTCTATTGACTTGATTATAGGGCTTTAATTGGTCACTGATGTTCTTGACAGTCTCCCTTCTTGTGAATATTCTCCAAGGGCCTGCCCTATCTGTCTGCCTACTATTTTTACCTATAATAACGCCATCCAGGAAGGAAGTCATGAACCAAAAGAGGAAGTCAGGAGAGATTTACTGGAAATAAAGAAAAGAAGAACAGCCCCTGGATTTTCAGGACAGGTCCCAAGTGGGTGGCCACAGAGGCCGTTTATCAGGGGTAATTTATACAGGAGAATCGTAGCATGGGTACAACGTGGATCAAACTGTAATCCACTGATAGGCTCACAGGTATAGCTGCTTCATGTTGATCCAGTGAAAGTGAGTCATGTGGCAAGGGCATCTGGAAAAAACAGGGGAATTCTTCAGCAAAAAGTGGAGTATAGGTCCAGAAGTACTGGTCATCCAGCCATGAGGCTGATACTTATTTGCTACTGTTATCCCAGATTTCCCAAAAGAGCTTGGATGATTATGGGAGGAAGGTTTAATGCAGAAGGGGAGGTAGGCTAAACTTCCAACAAACATGAGGGATTTCAACTGTACATACTAGCATTTTTCAAATAAAAATCAATTTTATAAGATTTCTCAAAGGGACCTGTGATGCAAAAACACTAACTCACTGCCCTACACTATCTCACTTATTCTTAATGTATGCAGTTGTGAGGCTCAGTGGTCAAAGTGTAGCAAGGCAATTCATTCACCCCTGTGCTCAACACACATTCATCAGACATTCCCCATGCTCAGTACCCTCCAGGATTTGAATGAGGAATCCAGCAACCACCAGAGCAGTGTGTGGTACACAGGAGTGCTGGGAGCCCCTGTCGTCTGCCAGAGACCCATCTGAAGGTGAGGGAGGATCCTCTGAAAGGGGAGGATCCAGCTGGACTGAAAGGATGACACGTGGAGTATTATCAATGTGGGCATTTTGCAAGTGACAAAGCACAACTTCCCATCTCCCACATGTCTCACAGACAAGGTTTTGATTGCATTTTCCTTGAGTTTTGTAATGGTTTTTAAAGCATACAACTTTTAAATATTTTAATATATTTAAATCTTAACATATCCTTATACCTTTAATGTTGTACTAAAAAAATTCATTCTGTCACAGGTTATATAAAATACTTACCTGTATAACCTCTTCAAATATCTGTTTTCATTTTTACACATGAATCTTATTCTATCTAGAATCACTTTGATATGTATTGTGATGTATAGCTTCATATTCATTCCAATGTTCAGCCAATTTTCCCAAATGGGGCAATCCATTCTCCACCTGCTGGTCTAAAATGCAAACTCTATCATTCATCCAATATGTGTGCATGTGTGTGTGTGTGTGTGTGTGTGTGTGTGTGTCTGTGTGTGTATATACATGACATATAAATTTGTTTTTGTCTGTATAATGAACACACATATTTTGACTCCTGAGTCATCATAGTGGTGTACCAGTTTGTTTCTGTTCCACAAACACTATTTCACTGATGGTGGCTTTGGAAAGCATTTCAGTGTCTGAAAAACTTTATGTCCTTCATGAAATATTTTTCAACACTTGTATTTTCATATTGCTGCCTTCTCCAGATGAACTCATCTTTGCAAATTCAAAATATCCCAATACTGTGTTTGACACTGTGATAAATTTATGTATTAAATTCACCATCTCCACAAAATTATATCACTAATATTCAATTTTTTTTTATACCCCTTGGTCAAGTTGTCTCTCTTCTCATATAGGTTCTGTGTATTTTTCTAACTTACACAAGGCATTGTTTGCAGACTCTCTGTTACTCTCAGCCAAACAGTCCTACCTAATAACAAACATGTTATTGACTGTCATTATTTCTAAAAAGTTATTCAATTGTTCCTTTGGGGCTCCCTCAGTAAAAAGTCATATTATCTACTGTAATGACTGAAGCAGCTCACAAGGCTTTGTCTCTCATCTGTTGAGTGACATTACCTTGCATTTACTAGGCTGTTGACAAATATTGATGACTATGTGCACAGGAAATGAAGAGTTAATACGGAGAAACCAAATCAGACCCTTATTCCAGCTTTCTACGACAGAAGCCAGCTACCTACTATTCTGAGTGACTATTTTCTTGTCTACATCTCACACTAAATTATGGCTATTTTGAAAACAAAAACCATGCCTTATGTCCTTGACACACAGTCCACATACAGTGTATACAGTCATGATTCATGAAACACCTTGGTAGGCAATAAATACATACATGACAGTAGCCCACAAAATGACAACAGTACTGAAAAACTCTAAGCCATACTCCAGCCACCCCAAGGTAACAACCCAGTGCATTACCAATTTCTACATACATGCTGTTCCCTTAATAAAATATTTCCTGACATAAGCTTGCTTATAAGAGGATTTTTTTAATCAATGCCTAATTTTGATGTCCACAAAGACTCTTGAAGAACTCCTCTGGAGGCATACTTTCTAAAATGTCTCCAGGATCCAATTCTGAACGTTCACAGGATTTTCCCCCATTTACACTAAGTGAAAACCACTACAGAAACAGGACTCTTTTTCAGAAAGAATGCACCATCAACCCAGGTTTCCCAGGGTCCCCATGGCAGCAGCCCCCTGGGATATGGCCCAGGAAGGGGCATACAAGGAAGACACTGATGAGACAGAGATCAGAGTTAGAGAAGGTAGCCAGAGACCTTAGGGGAGACAGAACATTAAAGTGATTACTAGAAGTGTGTCCTACAGGTAAAGAAATTAAGTGTAAGTATGAATATATAAGAAAGAATGAAAAAGTGCCCTTGACACAAAAATTACAATGTGAAAGATGAAAAAATACATTTGAACATCATATGCTGGTGGACTTGGAACCCTTGGAACCAACCAAAAGCAATTATCCAATATGACATGCAAAGAGAAAGAAGAATCAAGAAGGAAAAGAAATGGCACCGATGGGACAATGTTGTCACTTTAAAGTTATGTGTTTGGGGTCCCTAGTGGAGAGAAGACAGTGGAAGAACAGAAAAAAATACTCAAATTATTGAATAAACAGTAATAGAAATCTGGGCATAATAGTGCAGGTTTGTAGTCCCAGCGCTCAGCAGGCTGTAAAGCAGGAGGACTTACTGTAAGCTCAGGGCCAGCCTGAACTACATAGTCAGACTGTTTCCAAAAAAATGGAAAATCATGCAAATTTTATAAAAACTATAATTATAACATAATCTTTTCCTGTTTCTGAAAAAAAATACCTGACACCTAAAGTTGAAGGAGGCAGGGTTTATTTTGACTTTATAGAGGTTTTGGTTTATAGTTGGCTGACTTCAAGGCTGGGTGGCAGGGAAGAGAAGAATTACAGACAAAACAGTACATGGCAGGCAGAAGGCAGCAACCAGCTAATGACCACAGCAGCCCTCTTTCTGTCTCATATGTTATACCTAGCATACAAACCCAAAGGGAGGAGCAGTCACACTCAGGGTGAGTCTTCCGATTTTCCATTCCAAAACCATGCTGAGCCAATCAGTAAACTAATCTACAATCACACACCCTTCATCTCGACATCACACACTTAATGAGAGTATCATACACTCTAGATCCAGTCACTTCCAAAAAGCCCCACCTATGACTGCATTAGGCTCGGGGGGCCATCTAGACACCAGCCAAGACAACTGCAAAACTACAAACTCAGGAATAGGAATAAGCACCAAGCACAAGAAACAGGCAGGAAACTGCACCAAGGGACATCACAGTCAAATTTCTTGACACAAGGGACAGAACCTGGCTAATGTGTGGAGAAGCTGGGTCTCTCATCTACTGCTAGCAGGAATGTGTAATGATACAGTCACTCTGGAAAATAAGTTGGCACTTTCCAAAAACTAAATATTTACTTTCTATATGGTCCAGCAATTCTATATTTGGGTGTTTATCTCAGAGAAATGATTATTTATATTCACAAAATAGCATGTACACATGTCTTCAAAGCAGCCTTATTTATAATATTCAAAAACTTGGAACCACACAGATGTCTATGGGCAGAAAAGTGGTTAAACAAATCGTAGGCTGTGCATACCTGGGAGGAATAGAAAGAGAGACACTACTGGTACATGCGATGGCTTAGGTGTCACACATCGTATTGGCTACATCCCTCTGGAGAACTCTGACTAATATATTTATCTTGTATAGTATTTTTGAAATGAAAAAATTTTGGAGATGAAGGAAAACAATTAGTGGGTACTACTGGGGGTCAAAAGAAAGGTGGGTAGCTCCATTATTATCAGATAAGTGAATTTCATTATGTGAATGTCATAGATGCTTTTCTCAGTGCTGAGACAAAACACCCAACACCCACAAAGGAAGGAAGGTTTATTCTAGCTCATGATTTGCACAGGTCTCAGTCTACAGATGACAGGCTCCAAGGCAAGTTGGCATTGCAGAGGTGTATCACAGAGCAGAGACAGTCCATAGAAAAGAAGATAACAAAAAACAAACAAAGGACAAGACAAGCCTCTTTCTGTCCCTTTTATTGTATGTAGGCTACCAGGATTAGGGCAGTTTTAAACCAATCAGTGGACTGATTTTGTGGTGGCCCACCCTTAGTCCCAGCACCTTTGATCCCAGTATTGCACCATGAATCAATCACATGCTCTAGATCCAGCCACTTCTGAAAAAGCCCCATCTATGACCACATAAAGCTTTGGGGGACATCTAGACACGATTCATAACAGTGAATGCCAGGAATAGAGAAGCTCATTACATAAAAGAGGTCAGTTCCTCAAAAATTCATAACAATCCTGAATACTGATGTACCTAATAACATTGCAAAACATGTGAAGTCAAAACTGAGGGAACTCCAAGCAGTAACAAGTCCACCACTGAGTCAGAGAGTTTTAATGATGGCACACAGAGATGGAAAATCAATGAGCATACACAAAAACTGAATCACACTGAATCACCAACCTAATTTTAAAGGTATCCATAGAATACAACACCCAGAAAGAGCTAAACACATTCTTTTCAGTGCAGAAGTGTTGGGAACCACCCTGTTTGTGAACTGCAAGGTCAAAATTGACCTGGCCTTCCTGCCTGCAGACAGACTTTAGACTTGACTTTTGTCTTCATCTCTGATTTTGATGACAGAGATTGACTCATGTTCTTAACTCAGCAAAGATAGAAAATTACTTTTAGCTGAACACACTTACTACTAATGCTTTGTGTTTGTGTTTGAAATTCTTTTGGGAGATCCGTGTGCTGTTTTTTGTATTTTGAGTTTGTCTCACAGGCAAATTTATGAATATATTTGATTTAAATCTACGTTGGGCACCAAATGTGGTAAACAGGGGAAGGGAACGTAACTAGATCTTTTGCTTTAAGTTCTAGTCTCTTGTGAGTTCACAGAACATGGCGAAATAATTAATAATTGGGCAGAAATGAGACTTAGAGAAAACTGAGCTTGGGTCTGATCCATGCTACTCTGGGCGGCAAGGACTCTGCACCCCAGCCTACCATACCTTTTAATATTTACAATTCAAAATACCGAGAAAGGCAAGGGCACACCAACAATAGTCTTAGAGAAGTTATGTAAATAAGGATCCCTCGGGGCAAGGCAGATGTCAGCAATAGTCCTTGAGAAGGGGCAGATCTGGTGCAGTTCTGCCCTGAAGCATCACAGCATGTGGGAACATTGAGTCTCTGTTGCTATCAGAGATGAAGACAAAAGTCAAGTCTAAAGTCCATCTGCAGGCAAAAAGGCCTGGTCAGTTTTGACCTTGCAATTCCCAAACAGGGTGGTTCCCAACACATAAGGACTGCTTTCTAAGATAAACTACATTTTAAACTATAAAGTAAGTCATTTATGTTCTCTCTCTCTCTCTCTCATATATATATACGACTCAACAGTGCTGAAAAACTTAGATCACCAATACCTTATACTGTACATGGAATTAACTCAAATGGATCATTCAACTAAATGTAAAGCTTAAACCATAAAACTTCAAGAAGAAAATACAGAATAAAAATATTCATGACCTTGAATAGAATGATAATCAGCAACTTCCTGCCCACAGGTCAAATCTAGCCTGTAGCAATCACAAAATAACAGTGTAACTAATGTTTTAGGGATTGGCTTTTCATAGTGCTTAATGAGATCAATAAAAGAAGAATAGGCTGGGGACCGGGAAGTTAGCTCAGTGGTTCCAGCACCTGTATTGCAAGCTCAAGGGCCCAGGTTCGATCCCCCAGTAACCACATACAATACTGGGCATGGAGACTCATGCCCAGCACCAACCAGTACCACATACCACAGTGCCGGGCGTGGTGGCTCACCCCTGGAATCCCAGCACTCAAGAGGCAGAGGCAGGAGGATTGCTGTGATGAGTTTGAGGTTGAGCTCAGGGCCAGCCTAAACTACAAAGCGAGACTCTGTCTCAAAAAAAAAAAAAAGAAAAGAATAGGCTGAAACTATATGAGAACTAACTACAAAGTCTAAAATATCTACTCTCTGGTTGTTATATCAAATGTGACCAGCCTCGGGTACTTGTCAAACATTAGACCAAAAAATAACCCATAAAATTAAATAGTGATAGTATGTATTTCATCAAAAATTAAGAAACCATGCTGTTTGAATGACAGTGTTAAGAGAATTAAAACACAAGCCACAGACTAGAAGATCATTTTTATAAATTGTATGTCTGGATATAAAATTCATATCTAAAATATATAAAGAATTCTCAAGATTTGATAAGAAAACATACAACCCAGGAATTTTTTATTTGGTTTGTTTTGATTTAGTTCAATATTTTTGGAGTGTTTTGTTTGGTTTCGTTTGATTTTTTTGGTTTTGGTTTTTGAGACAGATTTTCACTTTGTACCGCAGGCTGGCCTTAAACTCACTATGTAGCCCAGGCTGACCTTGAATTGCACCAGTTGTATTTCCAGAAGCCATGGAAATACATGAGTTGATGGAAGTACATGAGTTGCTCCACACCTTCACCAGCAAGTTAGCTTTTGAAGGTTATGTAATAGGATTTCACTGCAGTCTAATTTATGTTTCTTAACTCTATTTGACATTAAACATATTTTCAACTGCTTATTGACCATTGGGATGTCTCTTTTATGAAGTAGCTTGTCAATTTTTGATTTTTTGGTTGTTGGAGGCATTCTTTATATAGTCTGGATCTAGTTTTTTGTTACCTATATCCACTGGGTTCCACCCAACACAGTACTGGGATTTAACCCAGGGCCTCAACTAACATGAGCAAGTACTGTACCACAGAGCTACATTCCTAGATGTTCACAGACCATTACAATATATTCTCCCACTTTTGTGGCTCATTTTTCATTTTCTTAAAAATTGATTTTTTTATTTGTTTAAAAGGCTTTTAAGTTTTATTGACAATTTGATATATGGATATAATGTATAATGATCAGATCAAGGTAATTAGAATTTCTATCACCTTAAATATCTATCATTTTGTTAAGAATGTTCTGTCTTATTCACTTCATTACCACTGAACCCAATACCCAATTCCCACTACTTAAAGGAAGAGAGGTTTATTTTGGCTTGTGTTTCAGAAGTTCTGGTCTGTGCTCCATGGCTCAAACAAAGGTCTGATGTGGTAGACACCCTGGACAGGGGCATCTCTGTGAACAATATGGAAGGAAAGAAACAAAGACCCAGAGGGAGGAGCCGGGGGGGGGGGAGAAAAAGCCTTCCAGGTCAGCTCCCCAAGAAGTCAGCTCTCACAGCCCTCAGGTCAATCACCTTCCCAAAGTACCACCTTGAATGCATCAAGGTCTTGGGGGACATCTGGATACAAGCCATGACATCTTCAAATACTTCTTCACTAGTGCTAACAAAACATATAGTAAGTTATTGTGAACTTACGTCACATGACTTTCATGTAGATCCTTAAACTCATTCTTTCCATCGATTTTTGTAAAGAATATTGAGTCTTCCTCTATTCTTCACTCTCTGTTATCCTTTTTAGCTTCTCATAACCACTATTTTACTCTTCACTTCTATATAAACTTTTTTGGATTCTACATACAAATGAGAACATGTGGTATTAGTCTATTTATTATTAAATGCCTTAATTTTAATGTAGTGCAACTGATCAATTCTGTTTTATGTTTACCTTTATTTTAACAAATCATTTTTATTCAAATTGATAAAAATTATTCTATTGTTCCTCTACAAGTTTTACTTAGATGTGTTATCTTGCTGTGACTTATTTAGATATGTTACCAACTTCAACTTTAGTTTTGTATGGTGGGCAGTTGTTTGTATATGTGTTGTGCAGAGGTCGGGATGGATTCTCTTGTGGGGACTCAGGATCATTTATTGAAAAGTGTCTTTCCCACTACAAATCAGTGTCATCTGCAAATCAATCAAGCAACATAATGTAGGATCTCTTTCCAGACTTTGTCCTCTTGCACTGGCCTCATCTTCTATTCTTAAAAGCTGCCATAGCATTTTAATAAGTGTGATATTTGGGAGAATCAGTTCAAAAGTTTATGTGCTTAGGTTTTCATTGGGCTTTATTTGTTCTTTGAAGACTGTCTTGGCTCGCATGGGATGTATGAAGTTTCATGCAAATTTTAGAGATATTCTGTTCATGCAATAACATTAAATCTATGCATCAATTTCAATGTATTTGATGTTTTTATAATAATTAATTACCCAATCTATGAGTATAAGGATACCTCAATTTATTTAGATCTTTAATGTCCTTCAATTGTCTTGAAATACTCTATGCAAGGATTTCACAATTTTATATTTATTCTTTGGTTATTTATGATTTGGTTACTATTATAAATGGGACCATTTTTTATATTTCAGTTTAATAGTTTGTTGCTGGTATGTGAAAATCAAATTAATTTTGATATATTAAACTTGCTTTGCCAACATTTCAATAACTCATTCTAATTGTTTTAACTATATATTCTTTTTGATATTCTATATACACAGTGATGACATCTACAACTAATGATAATATGATTCATCCTCTTTCCACACTAATTTCTTTTTTTCTTCCCTAATTTCACTGGCTGGAATTGCCAGAACTCAGAGTAGAAATGCAATGTCAAGCCTTGGTATCTGTTGGAAATGTCAGAAAGGCTCAGGGTTTCACCGATAAGATTTTACTACATTGGCAGTCGCTCCAGGGCCAGTTCCTGCCGGCCTCCAGGCCCACACCAGAAGTGCACCCAGGGCCTGAGTATAACGGCGGGCAGAGCTGGGGAGGCGGCAGTCAGCGCCATTACAGTCGCGCCAGGTCCGGATCCTGCCGGCCTCCAGGCCCATGCTGGAAGCGTGCCCAGGCACTGAGAATAACAGCAGGCTGAGGCAGAGAGGTGACAACCAACACCATCACAGTTGCACCAGATCTGGATCCTGCCAGCATCCAGGCCCACACTGGAAGCTTACCCAGGGGCTGAGTGTAAGAGTGGGCAGAGATGGGGAGGCAGCAGCCAGCGTCACTGCAGTTGCACCAGGGCCAGAGCCTGCCGGCCTCCAGGCCAACGCCTGAGAAGGCCCAGGGACTGAATCTAACAGCGGGCAGAGCTGGGAAAGTGGAAGCCCGCACCATCGCAGCCAAGCAGGTCCAGAGCCTGCCTTTCTCCATGTCAAGTGCACAAGCATATCCAGGGACTCTGTACTGGTAAGTAGGTGGGCCTGTTCAAACATCAGCCAGTACCATTGCAGCTGCACGTGGGCCGCAACCTACTGGCCTCCAGGCCCACTGCACAAGAGGGCCCAGGGACTCTGTATTGGTGAATAGGCGGACCTATTGGAACCTCAGGCAGCGCCACTGCAGCAGTGCAGGAGCCAGAGAATTCCTGCCTCTAGGAAGACGGGAGAAGGTGTCCTGACTGTATTGTTTGAGTGCCTCATATGGTATGCCAGAACTAGGGTTTTTTTCTTAGGTCCCAATACAGACTGTAGAAGAACAACCCAGGAAATACTGATATTTTAAGGGTCCTAAATATTAGGAGGAAAGAGATTTGCAACAAACATCACAAGACAACAGGGCAGGTACAAAGCCAAAAACAACAGCAATGACAAAAACTCACAGATGAGGAAACAATCAAAGTCTCAGATACAAAGATCCTCATCCCAAGATAACACAGGGGGAAGGGAAAAAGAGAAGTTTGAAGGTCAGTCTCCAGGATACTCAGAAATGGTAACCAAAGCAGGTCTAATAAAATGGAAATCAGGACTGATCTCTGAGATGAAAGCAGAGATATTGGACACTGTCAACATGATGATTAATAAAGCTAAAGAGGAAATCGAGGAATTGATAGAATCCAAGATAGCAAAAGCAATGGAACCTTTTAAACACCTACAAGCAGAAGCCCAGGAAATCAAGAAAGTGAAAGTTTATGCAATAGAATGAATATGGCAGAAGACCGAAATTCAGGCCTAGAAGACAGGATGTCAGCCAATGAACAGGAAAGGCATAATCTATGGAAAAAGGCAAGGGATAATGAAAAATTAATCCAACAGCTCCTAGATGATTCAAAGAATAACATAAGATTGATTGGAGTCACTGAGAAAGCAGGAGACAATACAAAAGACATTAAAAAATTATTCACAGAGATAATGGCAGAAAACTTCACAGGAAAAGGAAAAGAATTGGACATACAAATATATGAAACATACAGAACTCCACACGCCCATGACATGAAAAAATCTACACATAGGCATATAATTATAAAAGTTCCAGATATCCAAAAAAAGAATGAAATATTGAAAGCAGCCAGAGAAAAGAAAACAGTTACATACCAAAGGAAGCCAGTCAGGATCACAGAAGATTTTTCAACTCAAACAATGCAAGAAGAGCCTGGAGTAAAGTGTTTCAAGCCCTAAAGGAAAACAACTTCCAACCCAGACTAATGTATCCTGCAAAACTATCCTTCAAAATTGATGGGGGAAATAAGATACTTCCATGACAAAGAACATCTGAAAAACATCACAAATACAAAACCTGTGCTCCAAAACATATCTTGGCGAAAAATAAGGAAAGTTACAAATCCATGAGACCTAACCTTGTCAACCCATGGAGCCAAACAAGAAACTGATGGGAAAGGGAAAAATAGAATAACAAAGCCAAGAACAGGAAAACATGGCAGCACTAAATTTGCCTAT
Organism: Petromus typicus; assembly: GCA_004026965.1. NCBI lineage: Eukaryota > Metazoa > Chordata > Mammalia > Rodentia > Petromuridae > Petromus > Petromus typicus. The sequence goes on along the minus strand of PVIR01009135.1, from coordinate 9,477 downwards.
ATCAGTCATAACCATTAATGTCAATGGACTCAACGCGCCAATTAAGAGATATAGACTGGAAGAGTAGATCAAGAAGCAAGATCCTACAATCTACTGCATAAAAGAAACACACCTAATACAGAAAGAAACCCATGAACTGAAAGTAAACAGATGGAAAACAATACTCCATGTGACAGGAAACAGCAAGAAAGCAGGAGTGGTGATCTTATTTGCAGACAGAATAGACTTCAAGCCAAAACTGATAAAGAGAGATAATGATGGACACTATCTTTCAGTACAGAGAAAAATCCAAGAGAAAGAAATAACAATCTTAAATATCTATGCTCCAAATTCTAATGAACTCAACTTTATAAAACAAACATTAATGGACATGAAAAACCAGACAAACTCCAATACAATAATAGGAGGGGACCTCAATATCCCACTATCACAAAGAGACAGATCAACTGGACAAAAAGTCAGTAAGGAAATACATGAGCTAAATCAGACTCTTCAGCAAATGGACTTAATAGATGCCTATGGAAATTTTACCCCACAAATCAGAATTTACATTCTTCTCAGCTGCTCATGGATAATTCTCCAAAATGAATCATATGCTGGTTCACAGAACAGGTTTAAGCAAATGCAAAGGGACTGAAATTATCCCTTGTATACTGTTGGATCATAGTGACCTGAAATTGGAGCTGAATAGCAAAAGAAAGCCCAGGAGCTTCACAAACACATGGAAACTGAACAACACTCTGCTCACCAACCAATGGGTCACAAAGAAATTAGAGAAGAAATTGAACAGTTTTTACAACTAAACAATAACCCCAGTACAACACACAGAAATTTATGGGACACAATGAAAGCAATTCTATGAGGAAAATTCATAGCAGTGAAGGCCTACATCCAGAAAATGGAGAAAGCACAAATAAACAATTTAGTGCTGAACCTCAAGCGACTAGAAAGAGATGAGCAAGACAAACCCAAAGCTCGCACTAGGCAAGAAATTATAAAGATCAAGGCAGAAATTAATGAAACAGAAACTAAGAGAATGGTACCAAAAAATCAATGAATCAAAAAGTTATTTCTTTGAAAGGATAAACAAAATTGACAAACCATTAGCCAACCTTATTAAACAAAGAAAGGAAAAGGTTCATATCTATGCTATTAGGAATGAGAATGGAGGAATTATTACTGACCCAGAGGAAGTCCAGAGGATAATAAACACCTACTTTGAAAATTTATACTTTAATAAAATGGAAAATGTAGAAGAAATGGATAGATTTCTAGACACATATGAACTTCCAAAGCTGAATATAGAAGATACAGAAATGTTAAATACCCCAATATCAATCTGTGAATTTGAAAATGTAGTTAAAAACCTGCCAACAAATAAAAGCCCTGGACCTGATGGTTTCACTGCTGAATTCTATAAAACTTTTAAAGAAGAGTTAGTGCCTGTATTTCTTAAACTCTTTAATGAATGTGCTATTACTTCTTTAAAATGTCTTAAAGCATTCACCAGGACAACTGTTGGAACTTGGAGATTTCTTTGTAAAAAAAAAAAAAAAAAGATCTAAAGTAAAAATTTGATTTTTAACACTAGGAAAATACATTATTTTTATTGTTCATGTCTTTCTTCTGGCCAAGTTTTCATGCAGGGATGAAATATTTGACACACATAGTTTAAGAGTATTAGAGAGTGTGTATCTGGGCTCAGGGTTTCAGGGTTTCAGTACATGGTCAGCTGGCTCCAAGGTAGACAGACCATGGTGAAGGGCGTGGCACAGGAATACTACTCACCTAATAGCAGCCCAGAAGCAAAGCAAGCAAGGAAGGGCCAGAGAAGGAACAGAGACCAGATATTATCCCCAAGGCTGCACCACTGCTGCCCACTCAGACTGTTTTGCTAACCTCCTCTGCATCCCTCAGACCAGTCAAGTTGAGAATTGAGATTAACATTCACAATCGTTTTTTGGTAAGTTGTGTTTGTTTCTTAAAAATATATTTCATCTAACTTATCAAATTTATTAGCATAAAGTTGTTCTCATATTTTTATGATCTTTTCGGTAGGTTCAGATTCTGTGGATGTGTTTCCTTTTGCATTCCTGATATTAGCCCAAGTCATATGACTGTGCCCAGCGTCAAGGCCAGCAAGAAGTACACTTAACCGTCTGTACTCCCAGAAGGAAAGAGAACATGTATCAGGGAATGTAAACACTGCTTTTCACACTGTCTCCAAAAGCAGGGAGCTTGCTGAAAGCAGAAGCCTGGATTCAAAGTCATGACCCTGTGTGAAGCAGAGCACAGCCTCACCTCACACCTCACAGGTGGGGAAGGTGCAGCTTCCCAGACGACCCCCTTTTGACCTTCCTGTTCAGAACCAGCCCTGAGCCCATCAAGCCACCTCCACCTTGCTGTGGCCCCAGGCGGGTGCAGACCTCTGGACCTGAACTCACAGGGCTTGCAACTTTCTCTACCTGGTTTCAAGAGTAGCCATTTTCTCAAGCAAAGTTTTGTAATGAGCAAGTCAGTGTTAAACTTATTGTAAGAAAATTACACTTGGTAATGATCTGAACTTTTAAAAATCCATTTTCCATTTCTGAAATGAGAGCTCAGTTTCTCCCACATTTTATTTGTTTCATGGCACAGTTTGGAAATAGTATCAATTTTCCACCAGCATATTAAAACATATTTTTATTAACTAGTAATTGCAATGAGACTTAGAAATCAGAAGCAAAATACTTCTAGAAAATTGAAAAATATGTATTTCTGATTTTTCTAATAAAAATTATAAGTCTATAGTTATTGTACTTTCTTAAGTTCATATATTTTAATATGGCAGTGTACTGTGGGAATTTTCTCAGCTTCCTCCCAACAATTTAACATCACAAAGTTCAAAGTCAGAGGTAACTTGAGGACCACACAGTAGTTTCACTATAAATGCATTAACTTTGGCAGAATCTCATCACTGACCCAGCACTGGTTTAATGAAACTTAATCAGAACATCTCAATGTGAGAAACATAAATTAGAGCAAAGCAGAAAGGACCTAGATGTCGGAAATGTCAGATTCAAATGGAAGGCTCACAAATGTGCTTAAAAATCTCAATCCCACTGGGTATAAATTGCCTTTGTATATACTTACAAGGCTAAAGTCCTGCTTGCAAAACTGTTGAGAGAATTAACTGTGAAAATATCAATAAAAATATGCCTAGCACAGTTCCCAGAACACAGGTAGAAGTCCTATGGAGAAATTGGACAGCACCTTGGTCGAGTGGTAAAAATGATTTCCAGCCCTGCAGAACAGATGGAGGCCATATGCTCCAAGATGCAGTGCTGTGAGAAGGGCACACTTCACCTTTCCAGCACTCTGCCCTATGGCGAGGAACTGAGCCTACTCACGAGCAGAAGAGCAGAATTAGTAGAATTCTACTGACACAGAAGAGGGCAGGGGGAAAGTGATTATGTCCTTGAAAAGTGCTAAATCACAAAATATAAGCAGACTGCAGAAATGTTCCAAATTACAGGAGAAGAGTGACACACTCCCCGCTCAGTACAACATCTACTTTCCAGCCGGATCCTGAACCCAAACAGGTTGTTATAAAGGACTTTATTTAACCAAGTGAGGTCTCAGGTGCTGTCTTCTGAGTGTTTGCACTCCCAGGACTCATGTTGAAGGTGGGCCCTTTCAGAGGTAATTAGAACGCCCTGAGTTCATGAGGGCAGGGCCAGGTGGTGGCGTTAATGGCTTTCTAAGAAGAGCAGGGGACCTGAGCTAGCACTGTTGCTGTGTCTCACTTGTGCCACCCTGTAGCAAGCAGTGACCCACACTCAGCTTCACCGGATGTGGAGCAGATGGACCATGCCCTCCAACTTCCCAGCCTCCAGAACTGAGAGCCAAATAAAATTCTGTTCTTTACAAAATTAACCAGTCTATGGTGTAACGAGCAAGGTCTTTCCTATCAAATCACAGGGGCACATGATCTCAAAATAGCCTAAGGGGACTTTGTAATTTCCCCACTCCACAGGTCCGGCTCACCCCCCACACCACTCCGTCAGCCAGCCAGAACAAGGCTGGGAGCGCAGCCTCAGCCAGGGAGGCAAAGGATAAAGCCCTCCCTGCAGGCACTGCCTACCTTCTGTGTCTGCTACCTGGTTGAAGATTTTGCACTCTTCAGCGGAAGTAAATTTCGCTGTGTGGAGATTTCCGATTTCCTGTGAGTTTGTTCTCACAACCCCAGGGGGCCTCATCCCAGCCTGGAGACTCAGCCATAGCAACAGAAAGCAGACCAAGACAGTGAGAATATAAACAACAGGAATTGTGAAATAGAAAATATTCAAAGGGAAAAGGTGGGTAGGGTAAGTAAAGAAGGGAAAGAAAACATTTAATGGTTTAAAAAAGGAAACAAATCTTAGGTATATAGAGGGTGGAGGGTTGTAGGGTCAGCAGGGGAATGAGAATTAAGTTGTGTCTGGTACAAATTCTCAATGTTGATTGTGATTATGATGTGTATATAAGATGCACCAAAAAAATCAATTTTGAAAAAAATAAAAAAATTTTAAAATGTTTTAAAAAGAATATAAATATCAGGCTCGAAAACAGTCACATTACTGCAGTTGATCACTATCCTAACGACCATAAAAGAAAGTCCTTCCCGGGGCCGGGGAGTTAGCTCAGTGGTTCCGGCGCCTGTCTTGCAAGCGCAAGGACCCGGGTTCGATTCCCCGGGAACCACATAACAATGCTGGGTGTGGAGACTCACACCCAGCAGCAACCAGTACCACATACCACAGTGCCGGGCGTGGTGGCTCACACCTGTAATCCCAGCACTTGGGAGGCAGAGGCAGGAGGATTGTAATGTGAGTTTGAGGTTGAGCTCAGGGCCAGCCTGAACCACAAAGCGAGACCCTGTCTCAAAATATCTAAAAAAAAAAGAAAAAAAAAAAAAAAAAAAAAAAAAAAAGAAAGTCCTTCCCTTGGGAAAGACATGCAAAATACTTAGGCATAGGCAAGTGGAGCCGTGTATATAGCAAGGAGAGGATAAGGACAAGCAGGGGAAGTGAAGTGTGAATAGTAAATAAGGAAAGAGTAATCGGATTTTCAGGGTTCGTGTAGTTTTTCTGTAAGCTTGAAACTATTTCCAATAAAAGGTTTTAAAATATCTATAGTAACAATAAATGCATTTAGGAAAGATACGTTGAAGAGACTAAATTGTTCTGTGAAGTATGAGCCAAAAAATTGGTATTTATAAATCAATGTGAGTTTATGTAACTTATATAACTGAATTAATGAAACATTATAAATAGATACTGAGTATCTCCCTCACTCTAAAAGTTACATATGCAAATTGACAAAATTACCTTTTCTCTCACCTTCGCATGCAATTGTGTGTAACGTGTTACAGCGACATCTCCTGGTGACGTGTAATATTGCAGTCCAGTTCTCTTGCTCTTAGAAGTACCTGAGCCAGAGGGTCACCTTCTTCGGTCCAGAAACAGGATTCCGCACACGCAAGCGGGAGCAGGGCTAGAGACAAGTGCAGCGGGTTCTGATCTTCACCCCTCCTTCTATAGTTCCGTTTCAGTGGACCTAGACACTCTGGCAATTCACTCTCGAGCGCAGAAGGACAAGTAAAACTGTCCAGAGTAAGTAAAGTTGACGAAAACGTGCATTTTTTATTTTTAAAAAGTCGTATCATTACTTGCTGATTTAAAAAATTTGTTGAGCTTTCAAAAGTGCTTGATAAATGAATACTCGAAGGCAGTGGTAGTGAACCTATAGCAAGTGTGTTTTTGTATTTTTCTTTTAATACAAAGATGTCAAAGGTTGCTTTTTCTAACCCAAAACCTCAGTACTCAGGCTTAATAGCAGGGTTGGCACTTTGTAATAAAAAAAAAAAAATAGAAAAAAGTGAGTTCTGGGTGCAGCTGGCACTCGGTCTCAAAAGCTTCACTCTCCCTGCGGAAAGGACCGCTCAGCGGCGAGCGTTGTAGAGGTCGGCCATCTCCCCAGCGCCCTGTACACCGCACTGGCGCGGGTGCAGGTGAGCATGAGCGGCGGCGAGGATTTCACGAACTCCTTCAGCCCCAAACTACAGCCACCGAACGCAGGTATGTGTTTTCTCTGTGTCACGCAAGACTTAGCGACAATGTTAAACTAAATCACTGGTGAGAGAGACCGCAGGTTTTCATTAAGGACAGGGAACAAGAGACAGGCCTCACAGGATCAACCGTCACTGGCAGGCTCCGAAGCCAGTGGAATCTAACTCAGAGTTTAGAGCCATCAGGCACAGGCCTGCGATCCTGGTTATTCAGGAGACTCAGGCAAGAGAATTTTAAATTCAGGTCCAGCCTGGGCAATTTAGTGAGATACTGTATCAAAATTTAAAAGAAAAAGAAAAAGAACTGGGGACACAGCTCAGTGCTTCATGGGCTCAATTCTCACTACCACAAAATATAAATGAATAAGTAAATAAAAGATGACCGGCCCACTTGGATCCCTCCTGTTTCCTGGAGCTCTTCCTATTCCCAGTCTCCATCTATGTACCTCACTTATAAAACTTATCTTTAAGTTTTAAGTTTAAGTTTAAGTTTTAAGTTTTAAACTGACTTTTCTTGAGTGTGTCCAGCCTCAATCTCTCTGGGGAAAGAAGCAGGGTCTGGTCAGGCAGCATGGAGGCACACACCTGTCATCCATTACTTGTAAGGCTGAGGCAGGAGGATCACTGCCAGTTCAAGCCTAGCCTGAACTATGTAGTAAGGAAAAAGAAGCAAAAATAAATAAATAAATAAATAAACAAAGAATTAGAACTGGGCATGGTGATAAAAAAATTTTTTAAAAACCTAATCACAGCACTCAGGCGGCTGTAGCAGGAAGATTGCCACAAGTTTGAGGCCAGCCTAGAATAGGTTCAAAATTGGCCTAAACTACAAAGCGAGACCCTCTGTCAAAAAGACACAAAGTAGAGCCCAAGAGTAATACCACTTTGCTTCTCTGTTCCCACCACTGCAGCACAGCCTGGAGACCATGGGCTGCATTTCTGGTGGAAAAGCACTAATGTAAACCATGTTCTAGAATCCTGCGGTTGTGTATCTTCACCCATCTGGTGGCTGTCAGAGAAATTATGGACCCCCGTCCTCCCCAATTAGAGCAGCCTCTTATCAGTGATATTGCCAGAACATCTGAAGATATTTACCTGGGGCAGGAAATGGATAGGGCAAGTGGAAGGTGGAATTCACAAAGCCATAAGAAGGAAGCTAAAAAGTATATCCACTGGGGAAATAAGGATTCAGAAAGGCCACTGCATACATGAGAGGTAATGGCAGATGATGCACGTTCAAGACAGGACATGTACTCAGAGGAGTTCTGAGAGGACCCTGGGCCTGCAGGTGTGCTGGTCTGTGGCCCACGCAAACTGGGTGGGTTGTTAACACATGGCCACAAGTGCCAGGCTTAGCATCAAGGGGGCCTCACTCGGAGTCACGTTGTGAGGCTAAATGACTAGCACATTCCTGCTTGTTTGCTGTCCTTCCTTCCTTCCTTCCCTCCTTTCTCCTTCCACTCACTACAGACACTGAAAGAAATCTCTCACACTTCACTGTTGACCATGAAGATAATGGAAGACAGACTGAAGTAGCCAAAACTGACAAAAATTCCACTTTTTATAAAAATAAGATTGGAGAAATCACTAAACAAATGGATGACCACATCTATTAAGAACAAATAGTTGCACATTCTGGATAAAAGACTGAAGTGAATTTTCATTTATTTCTTTATAATTCAAAATGGCCAATTTTTAAACAAAAGTATCACACAATATATGAAGATTTCACTCACTGAAATTTTTTTTTTATATATATAAACCATGCTTGACAAAGCCAAAGCACTAGACTTACTAGGAAAAATTATAATTGTCTTAAAATTTTCAGAACACTAGAGAAAGCTGTGGAGAAAGAACAATAGAACCTCTGGGCAGAGTAGCACATGCATGTAATTCTAGCACTCAGGAGGCTCAGACAGGAGAATAGTAGCAATTTCACATCTTGCCTGGGTTTTGAAGTAAGATCTTGTCTCCAAAATGAACAAACAAACAAAAAGACAATAAAACCAGTTTGGAGGTGTAGCTCAGTGGTACAACATTAACTAGCATGCATAGGAGAATGGATTCAAACAAACCAAACCACACACACAAGGGGGCGGGCAATGAATGAAATGTTATAGCTATATATATATATATATATAGAGAGAGAGAGAGAGAGAGAGATGTCTCCAAATTCTAGAAATGAAAAGTAAAATAACTAAAATTAAAAATTCACCAGAGGACTTATACCAGATTTGAATGAGTAGAAGAAAAATATAACAAAACTGCTAACAGTACAATTAAAATTATCTGGAATGGAAAGAAGAGGACATAGAGCCTGAGAGAACTGTGAGACACCATAGAGCAGGACAGCACAGGGAGTGGAGGCCCCGGGAGGGAACAGAGGGTGAGACTTGAGCAGGTGTGAGGAAGGATACGGTACCAGTCAGAGCAGAAATTAACGAAATTGAGACTAAAAAATTTACAAAGAATCAGTGATCAGAGAGCTAGTTCTCTGAAATAAATGAAGTAGACAAACTCTTTAGCATCCTCACCACACACAGGAAAGAGGACCTGTGCTCCATCCGGGGCCTGTGTGGGAATCCTTCTACTTCCCTGACTCCCAATTCCCTTCTCTATGCCCATGTCCTTAGCAAGAGCATGAACCAAAAAGTGCACAGAATACAGTGCCTGGCTCAGGGCTGGGGTGCCAGCCAGCATCCAGCATCAGCCTACATGAGTAGAGCCTTTAGTAGTACCTGAGGACTGGCAAACAAATCAGTCTTTTTTGGCTTTCAATGAGATTGGATCCTTTGTATTATGTAGAGACTATAGGTTCAGTGCATGTGCAACCTATTTCCTGAGTAGGTCTGATACAGGGTTGAATCTATGGGTGCAGAACCCACAGACATGAAGACCTGGCTTTATATGACTTGGGGAGGGAATCCAACTTCACTCTTGCTTATGAATATCTAGTGTGCTCAACACCTCTTGTTCAAAGACATTCCTAGTGAATGTACTTGACCTTCCTATAGAGAATCAACTGTCCTTAGAAATATGAGTCTATTTCTGGACTCTCAGTTCTATTCCATTAGTCTGTGTGTCTATCCTTACACCATACCACATTGTTTTGATTACTGTAGCTTTGTACCAAGTTCTGAAAAGCTAAGTGGGAGTATTACAATATCATTTATTTTTTAATTTTTTAATTTTTATTGGTACATTAAATATACATATCATGATTGCACTCCATAATGGGGATTTGTACCAGTATAAGACACAACTTAATTCTCATTTTCTCCTATAGCCTTACCCACCCTACCTCCCCCCCTATATACATAAAATTTGTTTCCTTACTTTTTTGTTACAATCTCAATATTTTACCCTTCTTCCTATTTTACATTGAGCAT
>PVIR01009134.1:0-54262 GCA_004026965.1 Petromus typicus | reverse complement strand
GGACAATGTTGAGATTGTAACAAAAAAGTAAGGAAACAAATTTTATATATATGGGGGGGTGGTAGGGTGGGTGGGGCTATGGGAAAAAATGAGAATTAAGTTGTGTCTTATACTGGTACAAATCCCCATTATGGAGTGCAATCATGATGTGTATATTTAATGTACCAATAAAGATAATTAAAAAAAAAAAAAAAGAGTTGTAACCCCTCAGAATTCTGGTGAGTTTTCTTCATGATTTCCTCTTGTGACTGATAATAGGAATAGATGCATGTATCAGAAGGGAGAATGGGAAATATTACCGTACTGTACTCAGTTTTGTCTGCCCTACTTAAGCTATCCTGTCATATGAGTACTTTTCCAGTCATTTCTGAACTTTTCTCTTTTTCATTGTGAAATCCGTACTGCCCATACCTCAAACTGACAGTTGCCCTCATATTTCAGTGGCCCACATATTCTTCGAGAATAAGAGTATTATACAGTGCTCCGTGTAACATTCAAGTCACAGAGGAGAGATGCAGTTAGCCAGAGGGGTCCACAGTAATGCGTGGTTCTGAGAAATGGAGAGAGCAGCATCTAACTCATTAATGAAGCATTGCAGGATTGGTGCTGAAATGTATATGCCTGTAGTATAAAGTATCCAAGTTCCCGCCTTCTATATGTATGTGACCATATAAGCGCTATGGGACACTGCTTTACATTTTAAAGCAATTGAATAATGCATGTATTTTTTTATAAAAAGCATATTAGTTGTTTTGTAAATATTATTTTATGAGCTTGAGATATATGTAATATAGTAATAACTTTTAAAGACTGCAATGTACATTTCTTTGGGAATATAAATAACAATATTATCTGTTATTTAATAGTTTCCCTAAGTAAAGTTTTACTCCATGATAAACAAATATCACTCATCCTTCAAATATTAACCTGACAAAAGAGTTTTGTGATAAACACTGAGCATAACCTTCAAAATTTTCAGAACTATAGAAACCATGAATATGTATATGGTACATATAGCCTATGTATATCCATTGCCATAATGTATGATAAATTTTGAAAATTGGCTTCAAAGAATAAAGTAAGAAGGAATTTTATAACTTTGAAATAGTTTCACTAAGCATTTAAATCCAAAAACAAGATTTGAGACTGTTGTAACAGTGAGATGAATTTATCTCTGAAAAGTACTTATGCCTTATTTGATTCTTCTCTCTCTCTCTCTCTGTCTGTCTGTCTTTCTCTCTCTCCCTCTGTTCTTCCCTCTTTTTAAAGTGTTTGGTGCCAGGAAATTAACTCAGGACCCAGCACTTACAAGGCAGACTTTGGAACCACTGAGCTAAATCCTCAGCCCACCTTATTTGCTTTATAAAAAGCTTTTTACAGAATGTATTTTGTATCTCCAAAATAATATATTACTTTATTTTGAACACTAACAAGATCTCTTTCCAAAATGAGTATGTATTTGAAACATTCAGAAAATTGAACAAAAACAAGAAAAGAAAAACAGAACATGAGTCAAAAATAAAGTTTATTTACATGATTCTCCTTAAAACAGTAATAAGCATACTTCCAGGAGAAGGAAAATAAATTCAGAGGGAGTTATATGAAAGAACCATTGATGAAAGAGGAAATGGTTAAACCTAAAGATGTCATGAACTTAAAAAATATAATACAGTTTGGGATTATTAAAGAGTAAACTTTAATAAAAAGACATAGATACATAAAAAATACATAAATAAATGATTGGTATAAGATATCCAAGTAAAATTTTGTTTTGTAAAGGTTGAAGAATAAAATATAAGCTAACTCTAAATTCATATGTTAAATTTACAATTAAATATGGATATTATATATTAAGATTCATCACTGAAATAAGATGATAACATACAAGAAGAAAATACACTAAGTATGAAAGTTAAAATCATAGTGAAATACGAATATATTAATAAAATAAACAAATGTAAATAATTAAAATCATTTATGAGAAGATATTAAAAAAATAGACTTGAAAGCCAGATAGGTATGGCTTATAAGAAACACCACTTACAGCAAAATGACAAGTAGAATTTCCATCATGAGGCTGGCAGGCAATCTTTTTTGAAAAGAATGATTATATGATTTGTAATATGAGATAAGGTAGAATTTCACTTAATGAGAATCCATAGACTTAGTAACACAAATTAAAAAATGTGAAATACATAGCAATTGTTTGTACAAACTTAAAAGCTTTGAAATCTGTAACAAAATATCACATTATAATAAGATGTGAAACCTGTCCATCTATATGGTGATTTCAAGAAAAAAAATCTTAGAATATAATACACGGGGCACAAATCCATAGTAATATAGATTGTTTTGTGTAACACTGTTCTGGGGTAGCCACTGGAGAAGAAATCTATAGCCATGAGAGGACAGGTAGTATCATGGCACATATTACATAATTAAATCTGCTTGAACTCAGAAGCAGAATATGTAACAAATTCTAAGTAATTGATTGGGGCATTTGTATTGATTGAAAAGAAGGTTAAGCATTTATGAATACTTAAGCTGTATTCATAGCACCAAATACAGGTTTGAATGATTTGACTTAGTGTATGCCATCATGACTGGACCCTGGAAATATAATTTTGAGATATTTCTCAAATATTTTATTAATACAAGTTGTAGAGTCTTTGTACCATTTTTATAGCAAGATTCATAATTATTTGGAACACTCCAATTTTTGAAATATGCGAATATGTTGAGCACACCGTGGGACAAACACACTCTGCAGTAGTTGCCACTGTGTGTGTGTGTGGAGAAAAAGAGAGACTTGAAACAGGCAGTGCGGCCCCTCCTTCCTCTTTGGGAATGCTCACACCATGTCTTACCTCTCTGAGTTGTGGAACTTCTCGGAAGCTGAGGGAAGGAATGGGTGTAGCAAGAACATGACAAGAAGACATACAGGAAGAGGAAGGAGCAGAAAAGATAAGTTAAGATGAGAAAGTTACAGAGAGGGATATAGAAACAAAATTTGTGTAATGAGCGCTTAAGTAATTCTCACATGTTTACTCTATACTTTTCTGTAGTTTACTCCTTTAAGATCAATCCATAGTTTATGTAAAACTAAATATTTTAAAATGTTTTGTAAATGTTTATAAGTGAAGGAAGAGTGGAACTCAAGTCAGGAGACTTAACTGTCAGTGTAGACTCGATCACTTAGAAGCCTGTAAAGGCTCCTTAACAGAAACCTACATTCCTCAAGTGTGCAATGTGAATAGGAATATTCTGCCTAGGTGAGGAGTTATGTAAAAGCATTTTATAACAGAGAAAGTGCATTATGAATATGAAGGATATTTTTTCCTAAAATGAGTACTGATTATTGTACTCTTTATTTGTTTAACGCTTACCATTTCCTGGACACATTAAAAGAACTAATATTCAAAGTAATACAAATGAAAACTAATCATTAGTATTCTCATTTCCATGAGGGAAAAACTGAAGGAGAGGGAGAGACTTACCCATATTCACAGAAGTGGTAAACGAGTGTGACAAGATCCTGACATATTCTTTCTAAAATAAATTATAGCTTTGCTTTTGAGAAAGACATTTATTTTTTGTAGCAGGAAAAATAATTTTGGGGTTGAGGATAGTGAATATGTCAAGGCCTTTTCTCATATCGAGAGCCTAGAAAATTAATTAGTAATTTTTCAATGTCATTCTTGTTGGTTCAATTCTCAAATTGTATTTTCTAATAAGAAGTATATTTCAGTTGGATGAAAAGATTGCCAGATGCCTGAATCTAGGTCTCTAACAGGAAACTCTCCTGACTACAGAGCGGTATGTTTTGATCCAGTGATCTTATATTGTCAGGTCTTAATGACATGTAGCCTTTTGCCGGGACCTGAAGTGGCGGATCATCACCCTTCTGTTTCCGCTCACTGTTTGACAGTGAGCAGAGAAAAGAGTGCTCTGCTCCGCCACTGTTGATCCCAGGAGTCCCCAGTTTTGCTACCTAATCTGAATGTTGTACCTCAATGACTCCCTAAGAGGGTTCTTCTGCCCGCTCACTCAGCTTATGTTCCCCAAGCAAATGGCAGCTGTTTGGGAAGGTGGCTATCATCAGTTCTCTACACAGTGCCTTTCAACAACAGATTTGCTCTGCAGCACATATGAGTTCAGTGATCATCTTACTGATGCTCAGGCTATCATGCCATTCACAGATTAAATAGGAACCACTGATAACACTTACATAGTTATTCACGAGCCAATCATGATACAGATGAGCCCACCTGAGCTTTTCATGTCAAGAGAAGACATCACTGCAGCCTCAGGATAGAGGAATGCTGGAGAAGGAAGAATGTGCCTGCTGTACTTTGTAATAGGAGAATCCTACTGTGGAAAAGTTTGACTCATTGCTAATTTAAAAATTCATTGTCCTCATCATTCATTTCAGCGACTGTCCAAATATTTGTTCATAGATCTTTTTCGTCACTCTAATCACAATTTGCTTTAGTGCTCAGAAATCTTTATCCTATTATCTTTGAGTCTCTTATGATTTGCAGCAGAGAGTCAACTAACTAAACCAACTAATCCTAAAACTGTATTTTTAAAATTTGTATTACTTCATGTTTGCAGCACATAATGTTTACATTCCCTGTGTGGACTTGGTACATGTGCATAACACATCTAAATTACTTTTTTCATCCCATCTCCCTACTTTTCTACCCCTCCCCTCATCTTTTGTTCTCCTTCCCATTTGAGAAAGATTTGTATACCTATTTGTTATTATCTATATGTTTTTCTTTATTTATTATGTAAGTCTGTCATATAAGAAAAACTATGTGGCATTTAATTTGTGTGTCTAATTAATTTCACTTAAACTTGTGGTCTATAGGTACATCCATTTCCCACAAATGACTCATTTGTCTTTATAGCAGAGTAGTACTCCACTGTATGGAAATAACGTATTTTCTTAATTCATTTGTTGATAGATATATAGGCTGCTTCCAGTATTTAGCTATTGTGAATTGTGCTGCTATAAACCTGAACATGCATGTGTCATTGTAATATTATGTCTTTAATTCTCAGAATGACTCCTGCAAGGGACTAGTTAGGTCAAATGAAATTTCTAGTTTTAGTTTTTTGAGGAATACCATTTTGTATAGTGACTGCATTTACATTCTCTTCAATAGTGTACAGTTTCCTTTATTCCTACAGCTTTTTCAGCATATATTATTTGATTTTTTGAGGATGGTGCTTCTTTCTGGGTTAAGACTGTATTTTATTTTTAATCTCATTCAATTGAGATTTCTAGGCAAAAGGTGAAATTGAGATTTCTAGGCAAAAGGCCAAAGGTGAAATTTCCCACAAATTCTGTTTACATTTTTTAAAGTATAGGTACCTTTGTGCCTTAATACTAATTTAGAATATTTAATATTAAAACATATCTAATAAGGAATTTGTAATATGCATTCATATTCACCTTTAAATATCTTGTTTTACCATTATATTACATTGAGATCATTTCAGTATTTCAGGATGTTAGACTATATACAGTGGAAAAGATAAGCCTATATTAAGATGCTGATGTTTCATAATTTTGTTCTTGCTTATTTTAAAAATATATTTATGTGATTTCTTTAAATAAATTCTCTGCCACTTTTCTTTGAAATGGAATTTTTATAGTCTCAAAAAACATAAGACTGTATCATCATTTTGTGTTTTTACTCTATGTAGAATTTAAAATGAAGACCTATCTATTTATAGATAGATAAATAGCAAAAATCCTTATCTTCAGGCTTATTTTAATAATGTCCACTCTAGCTAACTTGAAGGTGGAGTAAATACTAAGGCATTAAGAACTAAATATAAATAATAATTGAATGTAGTTCTACTCTAACCCTAAAACTATCAATTTTGGGATCTGTATAAAGAACCAAGAGAACTCTACCTGTTGATGATGGTGCTGTTGGTTTAATTCTCAAATCATATTTTCTAATATGAAGTGTATTTCAGTCGGTGTTTGTATATATCTGTATCAAGAACCAAGAGAGCAAGTGAACATGACATGCTTCCCCTACACTTTCACAGGTGGCTAGTTTCAGTCCAGTCTTACACAGCTCTTTTTGTCTCAGTCAACAAATAAGATTCATCATTCATCACCTAGGCCCTGATATTCACTCACACATCTGGCTCAAACATCAGCCTCTCTTTGATTCCTGAAATAATTTTTTGTTTTCCTCTGGTATTAAATATACTACTCACAGTATTACATACATCTTTCTATGAACAGGACAGTCAGTAGTGCAATTTTAGTCTGAGTCTAAAGGTCTGTAGCCAAAAATGCAATGGTATATAGTTTAGTCTATGTCCAAACATAGTAACAGATTGAAAGTAGTATTTTAGTTTAAGCTGAGAGAGAGAGAGAGAGAGAGAGAGAGAGAGAGAAAGTGACAGAGACAGAGACACAGGGACAGAGACACAGAGACAGAGACAGAAAGACACAGACACAGACAGAGAGATATATCTTTCATATTCAATCTTTTGTTCTATTCAGTTTTCAAGTAGTTAATGGAATCCACCACATCCACTATACTCATCTGATAGGTCAAAATGCAAATCTCATCTGAAGTTCATTAACAGACATACACAGAAATTAAAGTTGCAACAAATAGAAAATGCTCAATGTAAAATAAGGTGAAAGGGGACAATGTTGAGATTGTAACAAAAAAGTAAGGAAACAAATTTTATATATATGGGGGGGTGGTAGGGTGGGTGGGGCTATGGGAAAAAATGAGAATTAAGTTGTGTCTTATACTGGTACAAATCCCCATTATGGAATGCAAGCATGATGTATATATTTAATGTACCAATAAAGATAATTTTTAAAAAAAGTTGCAACAAGAATCTAGGAAGAGAAGATGGCCACTTAGGGGTTGACAGCGAGGGTGAGTGTGTACAAACTAGGAATGGAGAACCACAAGTTCCTTGAACCTGGGGTAAAAGTTAAAGCCTGAAAATCCAGCTGGACTAAAATCCAGTGTTTACAGGGTATTTGAAAGGAAACTGGACCACTGCTGGATTGTGCTACCTCACCCTCCACCTCAGATCTGTCATACATGTCATCTTTGGAAAGGAACTGAGAGGGAAGCCAGCCCTTCGGTGATGGCATGGCTGGCTGAATTGATCCTGTCTTCCCCACTGAACAAGAGAAAGTAAAATATATCCAATCCAGAGACTCAGTGAATTCTAACAGAGGAATGAGTGGATCAGTACACACTCTACACACACCTATTCAAAATAAATATTGGTACAGCACATGCAGGGTGAAAGACACATCTGGGCCTTATGAACAAGAGCTCTTATGTATCAGAGAGTGGTGAGATACTTTCTACACAGCAAAGATTAAACTTAGACCCATATCTCTCTTAAACAAGAATCTCCTATGACACATAATAGTCAAAATTTCTGATATCCAGCAAAAAGATAGACTCTTAAATGCTGTAAGAGAAAAGAGAAGAAAAATATTTATTATAGTAAACCCATTAGGATTACAGTAGGTTTCTCAACCCAAACATTAAAAGCCAAGAGAGCTTGGAGTGAAGTGTTTCAAGCACTAAAAGAGAATAATTTCAGCCCAGACTGATATATCCTGTAAAACTTTTTTCAAAATTGATGAGAAAATAAGGTCATTCCACAACAGAGGACAAACTAAAAGATTCTTGAACATAAGACAGTGTATGTCTGACAAAACCAAAAATCAGTTGAAGTGCATATATTGTGTAAGGCAAGTAGTTAAACAGAAAGGGAAAATTAAAGAATGAACAACAGAAAAAGAATGTATTAATAGGATTTAGTCACACCTTTCAGTAATAATTCTCAATCTAATGGCTTCAATTCCTCAATTAAGACATGGATTAGAAGATTGGATCAAAGAACAAAACAAAACCCAGCAGTTTGTTGCATTCAAGAGCTTCATCTCATCCAAAAGGGAAATTCATAGACTAAAAATCAAAGAACAGAAAACAATATTTCATTCATCATAACTCTGAAAGCAAGTAGGTGTAAGAATTTTATTCTCAGAGAGAGAAAACTTCAAGCTACAGTTGATCAGATGATTCAAAAAAGGTCACCATACATTAGGTAAAGGAAAAATTCAACAGGAGGAGATAATAATTGCAAATATATACACTGAATATCAATTTACCTGAAAACAGAAACAAACATTGCTAGAAGCAAAATGTCAAATAAACATGAACATGATCTTAATGGGAGACTTCAGTACTCATCTTTTCTGACTAGATCAATTAAACAAAAATCTTATCAAGAAATATCAAAGCTGAATCACAACTTCAAACAAAGGGACTTAATAGATATCTTCAATTTTCTTTTCTTTTCTTTTTTTTTTTTGATACAGGGTCTTGGTTTGTAGTTCTGGCTGGCTCTGAGCTCACTATGTAGCCCAGGAGAGCCTTGAAGTCACAGCAATTTTCCTGCCTCTGCCTCCCGAGTGGTGGGATTACAGGCCTGAGCCACCATGCCCGGCACTGTGGTATGTGGTACTGACTGCTGGTGGCTGTGACTTACCACACCCATCATTGTTGTATGTGGTTACGGGGATCGAACCCAGGCCCGTGCACTTGCAAGGCAGGTGCAGGAACCACTGAGCTAAATCCCCAGCCCAGAATACACATTCTTCTTGGCATCACAAGGAACTTTCTTTAAAAAATAGACCTTATCCTAGTCAATAAAGCCTGCCTACATAAATATGAATAATAATGCCAGTACAACATATGAGAGCCTGTGTAACACAGTGAAAGCAGTTTGAAGTGGAGAATTTATTACAGTGAATACTTACAATAGAAAAACAGAGCTAGCTCAAACAAATACCTAATTTTGCAGCTCAGTAAATTAGAAAAACATAACTTATCTAATTCCAGATCTAGCCCAAGGAGATAAATCGTAAAATCGGAGTGGAAATCAATGAAATTGAAACTAAAACAATAATAGAAAAAAATCGATGAATCAGAAAGCTAGTTCTTTCAAAAAATGTATGCAACAGACACACCATTAGCCAAATGTACCAAAAATAAAAGAAAGCTCTCATTAGGATTTTAGAAAAATTCATCTGAACAATAAATGATTGATAAAAACATAAAGGTCAAATATTTCTCAATATCTATTTAGGTAAAATAATTACATTTTGTGAAACTTTGTAGAAAGATAAAAACAAAGTTACCCCTTGACCAGACCCATTTCTAACAGACCAACATGGTGGGATTAATACTGTTATAGCAAAGGGACATGTAAAACTTACATTCCACTTCACCAGTGTGCCTTCCAGTACTTAAAGAGCTAAGACTACCCTTAGAGGTTCTAGTGTTCCAGATTTATAAAAATACCTGAATAATGCTTTCAGGGTTGTAAAAAGTGCTTATTCAGTGAATTATAAGGTAGAGTTTGGGATGCAGAAGAATAAACAGGAGGCATCAGACCTTGAGAGATTCAAGCCACTGATTCATCAACTCCTGCAGAACCTAGTAGTGAGAGTGAAATAGTGAATTTGGGCTATAAGGCCTTAAGGACCATACTAGATTGAAGCAAAGAAAGAAGAAAAACTATAACTTCAGTCAATATATAATTATCCTGCTGTGATGTTCCTACTCTATTTGGAAATTATGGGCAAATATGATATAGGTAAACAGTTATACTTTTATGACACTCCTCTTACTTTTTTTTTAAGGTTTTTTGAGACAGGGTCTCTCTTTGTGGTTCAGGCTGGCCCTGAGCTCAGCCTCAAACTCACATCACAGCAATCCTCCTGCCTCTGCCTCCCGAGTGCTGGGATTACAGGCGTGAGCCACCACGCCCCCGGGTGGTATGTGGTATGTGGTATGTGGTATGTGGTATGTGGTACTGATTGCTGCTGGGGTGAGTCTCCAAACCCAGTATTGTTATGTGGTTACCAGGGATAGAACCCAGGTCCTTGTGCTTGCAAGACAGGTGCTGGAACCACTGAGCTGTATTCCTGGCCCCTCCTCTTACTTTTATGCCTATGTGCCTGCAGGTATTCAACTGGATGGAATTTACTGACATCAATGTCGGTGTAAATAATAAGATCTGCTTGCTTATTATTAATAATAATAAGGATGTGGAAGCCTACCTTTAGTGGCATCAACCTATATTTACTGAGAGAAGAAAGAGACAGAGACACAGACACAGACAAGCACAAGAAGAGAAAATTGAGATTTTCTAATGTTTCATGTCAAATTTCAGAGACTTGCTACTGTGGCAGGTTGCTGACAGCCATGATGACTTCAACCTGGGGCTCTGAACTAATCAGCCATTTCTGTTGGAATAGATTAGAAGAAACACAAAATAATACTAAAACATTTCAAAACAACCTAATACACTTGGCTAAAACAAGGAACAAGTCTCCTATTATTATTTGAAAGCTGCTAGTCCACAGTATTAAGGAGTAAAGGACACTAGAGGAAGATGGATCAGCAGGAAAAGAGAGAGCCAAGTATTAATATATAATATATAATATATAATATAATTATTATATTATATTATATATAATAATTATATTATATATAATTATATTATATTAATATATTAATGCATTCACCAATACTTCCTTTTCTGAGCAAGTGAAAGTACAAAAGGAAGTATTGGTGAACGGGAAAAGCCAGGGCACTGATGCATCCTTCTCCTTGGAAAGTTACTACTAATTCAAGGAAGATACACACGGTCACCAGGGCCCAAATGAAATCAGAGATTTGAATGGAAGTAAATGACAATTGCCTAAAGTATAGTTTATAACAGCTAAGAATTATGGATTAGTACAAAAAGAATACAGAGTTGCTGTGAATATAACAGCTAAAATTGCAGGTAACTAAATCCTTGCATATGAGCCACCAAAGTGCATTTTCAGTCAGAGATGATCACAGAGTGGATGTAGATTTAGGGACAGAAGTACAACCTCATGAGCCCTGCAACACTTGGTAGGACAGTGTCTAAAGGAAGCAGGGCATTCATTCCATACATGGCATTGACTTAAATATGTTTACAAGGATGTTCTGACAGATAGTAGCAATGTGTCCTATTATAAAACAATGCATTTATCATAGTATATTTCCAATAGATGGATAGAGTGTCTTAAGATTAGATGACTTTTCTAATTTGTACAAAGGCACTGCACAGTGTTGACTATCTTTCCTTTTCAATGAACTGCAAAGTGTATGTGAGGTATCTTGTGAAAGGAGAAGGAAAAGTAAATATCTATTTATGATGTGAAAGATTGTACATATGATGCAACTTGTCATTAGGGAAGTGTCCTATTTGCCTTCCTATTGGCATTATGTCTGGAATTAAAGTGATACATTATGTAGAAATTTAAATATATTCATGCAACAAAAAATAAAGAAAGGTAAAAAACATAGGGCAGACCTACAGCCAGCTTTAGAATCTCCAAGTCATTTTTTGAAATTTGGTACATTTGGCTTTCAAGAATCTCTGATTTCTATGTGTCAGAATATATATAGTAAATTAAAATATACTTTTAAAAGAGATTGTATAAAATAGTGACTATGAGCAAATAATCTGAAACCACATAATCTGAATCCAAATTTCATCTTCTTTCATCCCTACTTATATGTCCTCTGGCAAATTGTCTCATTTTTTCTTTTCCTCAGTTTCTTCAACTGCAAAATGGATTGATAATAGTAACTCATGTCTTACAAAAGTGCTGTGGAAGTTACTTGAATTCATATATGAAAATTATGTTATACAAATCAACCTACAAGCACAATTTAATTTTCACCACTGCTGTTGCTGTTGATATTACTGCATATACTAATATAGTGGCATTTATATTCTGTTGAAGTTCTTTGCCTTCAATAAGAAATTAATATGGATATTAGTGGGAAAATACTTTCTGCACATGTGAGCATTTTTGTATTTTAAATTAATAAATACCAGGATATGTATTGCATATAGAAGGTAGCTGTCTGTCTGTGATAACATGTTTGGCATAGCTTTGGACCCATATCCACAGAAATTCCCTTAGTAGTTAGGAAAATATTTCCTATGTAGTCTATTAAAGTTATAACATTTATCAATATGAATGTCTACATGTCAAGCTGAAAATATTTACTGAATAGCATCTATCTCTCCTCTTTTTTCTTATATTTTTAAAAATACATGAGAATTAAGTTGTGTCTTATACTGGTACAAATCCCCATTGTGGAGTGCAATTATGATGTGTATATGTCATGTAACAATAAAGATTTAAATTTAAAAATATATAGGATGAAAACTTACATTTGAAAATAAAGATAAAAATATTTCAATTTTTGTATTGATAGGACCAGAGTGAAACATTGAAAATGTTCTGTGTTTGTGTATGTCTGTGTTCACACATGCATGTGAAATTGGAAGATTATTTGACTACACAGGTGGCAGAAACTTTGTATTTTTTATTATTTCCAGTTTTTCAGGTAATTCACATACTGCACAAGAAACTTTTGACAGGAACTGTTTGATATACGAATCCAATGACGTGTCCTGAAGTTGAACGCTCTAGGGTGGGAAGAGCTCCTATTTTGCAGTAGTTCTTGCTCCTCCTGGCTTTCATTTATGACCGGACTAAATTTAAAGAGAGACCAAACAAACAGACATTTAGATTACACACAAAGCATACTATGTGATAATTTGTGGATATTAGAATTTTCACTTAAACTGCAGACTTCAGGGAACTGTCAATCGAATGATTCTCATAGTTGGTGAAATTGACTGTATTTACACATTACTCTTTTATTTTGAATGATAAAAGTATGTAATGTAGAAAGGTCAGCAATGAGAACTGTGCTGGTATATTTCTGTTGGAAAATACTCTTTACCTTGTAGAGTGATGTGTGGGAAAAGTGGACTATAATGATGTACAAGAAAAGGATCTAGAAGGGAAACTGGAGGGGTGGCCCAGGGCAGAGTAAAGATGATCAAGATGTGATATGTACATGTATCAATTACTCAAGTTGAATGTAACCATTAGGACTTGCAAATATATACTAACAACATGATATATGGTAACTCCTGGAAGGATGCATTACTCAGAGGTTATTTCTGATATTTTCCATTGCCCTGTTACTACTATATACAAGTAGGCAATACTTGTGTCTGGAGCACTGGCTGGATCTTGACTCCTATAGCCCTAAATCAGCTATTATTTATTGCTTTGAACGTTTCATTTTCATCTTTATTACACTTATTTTCATGGAATATAGTGTTAAACTACAGATTAAAGCTCATAAATTCGTTCTTATTCTAATAGGGCTCAAATTGAAGGCACTGTCTTTCAAATGATTTAACCTATTTTTTTCTAATTTGTCAAAATTTTTTCTATTAATTCACAAATGTTTTAGGAAAACAGAAGATACTGAAATATGGTTAAAATGTTCTGGATTATAAACAAGTTCAGATATAATATTTATGATATTTTTCAAGAGAAACCAGTTACCCAGTGGTATAAAACCATTTTTTAAAACTGAAAAGTTTTAAGTATATGAGTGGCTATTTTGTGTTATGGACAGGACCCAAAACATTCCAAGATATTCTGATGCCTCAAATTTTTGTGTCAGTGGCTTTAGCATCTTCATAGTCATATTATTATGTTCAGTAAAGTCACACATGTCATAACAAGCAATTTAAGCACTCTGATAAAGCTAGTCACAGAAAAGGGTTTTTTTTTTTTTCTGGCAAATCTTTTTTATGCTGCTACAGTAAAGACATTTTATTCTGCTGCTAAAATCTCTTTTGCCTTGAACTAAGGTTAGAACCTCTTTGTTAACATACTACGTAATACTCTTTTCTGTGGACCATAGAGATTTCATTTTAGTTCAGAGCATTTTTAATCAAGTTAAATACCATGAAGAAAGTAAGTATAAAGTTATTTATAATAACTCACTGAAAGCAGAGGCATTTCAGGAATCAATAAATATTTGTGCATGCTTCTCAGATGTTCAGAGGAAAATAAAAATAATAGTACCTCTGATAAAAATTCACATCTATTTTTAGGAGTGTTGGCACATGTCCATAATCCTAGCATGGAAGGAGGCTGAGGGAGGAGGATCTCAAGTCTGAATGCAGCCTGAGCAGTAGGTGGGCAACTTACCGAGACACTTCTCTTTATATATAAAATTTTAGAAAGGACTTAGAATTTAGCTTAGTGCAAAGGGCCTATGTTCAGTTCCCTATATTTACAAAAAAGTCACTTCTAGTCCATTTGTCAACTATCCCATGCAATTTCATTACCATAGTATCTTTTAAAAACTTGGCATTGTTACCATATACATCTATGGATTTTAACAAAAAGCATGTACCTTTCCAACCAAGTGGCTATTTTGTCATTTTCGATGTGGAAAGAAGAAATTTACTCATTTGTGAAAAGAAACTAAATCAACTAAATTAACTGAAGAGATACAGAAATGAACACAGTATACATCTGACTGTTGACAGTAATTCCAGGTTATCATTTTTGGTTTTAATGATCATAGTCCTTTCAGTGTATTTATAAACAAGTGGAGCAGAATTAGACAAAACCAGAATTCATAAAAGAGAAGCAGCTTAATTTGACTGGTCTTTGAGAAAGCAAGTTAACATAGTCAAAATTGAATGATGGAGATACATATTTAGCCTCAAGTAGCAATTTCTTTTCTCTGAAAAAGTGGGAGCGTATTAAAATAAAGTTGACTTTTAAGACGATAGGAAAGAAAATCAAAAGAGTTCATATCTTATAACCTCTGTCTTTCCATGAAAGGTGAATTCATTCATTAATTTCATTTGGTGCAAATGAAGGCATA
This sequence comes from Petromus typicus, assembly GCA_004026965.1. Classification (NCBI taxonomy): domain Eukaryota; kingdom Metazoa; phylum Chordata; class Mammalia; order Rodentia; family Petromuridae; genus Petromus; species Petromus typicus. The sequence goes on along the minus strand of PVIR01009134.1, from coordinate 39,422 downwards.
GATTAAGGCTTTGAAAATTAACAGTAAAATAAATATTTGATTGAGAGTTTTGAATTTAAGGTCTAGTCCTATAATCAGTCATTGTGTTCTTCAAGTTGCTTTTTGTGCAGGCTTCTGCTAATCACTGGATGGGTATAGGTTTCTAACCACTTATACTAAATTGGCCTATATTTATGTAGACATATCTTCAGTTCTCCAAATCCTACATTTCTTTGAATGTTACCATATAGTTTATGTTTTGCCCCTGAGATTTTTGCATTAGTCGTATATTTTTATTAACATATACTAAAGATGTGGAAAATTAGCTTAATTTTGATCTATTAGTACATACATATAAGAAATTTTGATTAATTTCATTCTTATTACTGGCCTCTTCCTTTTCTTTCCCCATAATGTTCCCCTTCTCATCTCTAAAACTCTACCTTTCAGTTTCCTATCATTCATCTTCTTTTTTCTTTCTTTCTTTCCTTATGTATTTTTATATTGCTTATATAAAACATGAGATATTGGTCTGGGGATTTAGCTCAGTAGTTCCAGCACCTACCTTGCAAGTGCAAGGTCATGGGTTCAATCCTCGGTAACCACATAACAATACTGGGCGTGGAGACTCACCCCAGCAACAATCAGAACCACATACCACAGTGCCAGGCATGGTGGCTCATAACTGTAATCCGAGCACTAGGGCAGCAGAGGCAGCAGGATTGCTGAGTTTGAGGCTGAGCTCAGGGCCAGTCTGAACTACAAAGCAAGATTATTTCTCAAAACATTTTTTTAATGTGATATTTAACTTTCTGACTCTACGTGCTCACTTCGGCAGCACATATACTAAAACTCACTCTAGATTGTTTCATTTAACATGATGATGTCCAATTTAATCCATTTCCCTGAAATTGACATGATTTTATTTCTTTTTATAGGCTAGTATCCCTGTGTATATAGTATTTATCACATTTTCTTTATCTGTTCATCTGTTGAAGGATGTCTACTCTGTTTCCAATTCTTACGTATTGTGAATTTTACACAATAAGCATGGGTATAAAACTATCTCTAAAATATCCCAGCTTCACTTCTTTGGAGTAAGTATCAAGGAGTGGTATAACTCAACCTTAAGGTAGCTCTACTTTTAGTTTTTTGTTTTGTTTTGTGTTTTTAGTTTTGTGAGACAGGGTCTCATTTTGTAGTTCAGGTTGTCCATGAACTCACTATGTAGCCCAGGCTATCCTTGAACTGATGGTAATCCTCCTGCCTCTCCCTCCTGAGTGCTGGGATTACAAGCATGAGCCACCAGCTAGATTTTTTTAGTTTGGGGGGAACCAACATACTGATTTCCAGTGGTTGCATTAATTTCCATTCTCACCGATAATGTTTAAGAGTTTCTTTTCTTACCATCCTTTCCAGAATTTACGTATGTATATAGGTGTGTATGTATTTGTGTGTGTAAGTATGTATGTGTTTTTGATGATAATTATTCTGAGATAAGATTGATTTACAGTTCCCTGATGGCTAAAAATGTTGAACATTTTTCATATATTTATTGGCTATTCAAAATTTTTTGAGAAATGTTCATTAAGTTAACTTACCCATTTATTGGCTGGGGCATTGGGATTGGTTTTGTTTGACTTTGGAGTTATGTTTTCTGAGCTCTTTATATATTTTGAATATTAATTCTGTAAGAAGAATACCTGGTGCATACTTTATCCCATTCTATAGAATCTCTTCATTCTGCTTATTGTTTCTTTTGCTATGCAGAAACTTTAATTTGATGTAACTCCAATGGTCTACTCTTGTGATTATTTTCCAGGCTATTTGAATCCTATTTAGAAAGACTTTGCCTTTGCCTTTGTCTTAAAATATTTCTCCTATGTTTTCTTTTAGTGTTTTCAAAGTTTCAGGTCTTTTATTTAGATCTTTAATATTATTATTTTTTATTTAAAAAGTATATGCAATTTTTCTGTAATTAGACTGTCCAGAGGAAGTGATAACCTGTATTAGTTTGCTGTTGTTATAAAATATTACACAACAAGCAACCAACAAATTCATTTGCGCACAATAATAACTCTATAGTTTGCATAGGTAGCACTGCCAGTTAGATGTCTCTGATGATCTTGGCTCATAAAAATTTTCAGAGAGTAAGTGTCTTTCAACTCTTTCTGGGTCACTTTGACTAAAACAACTCAGTGGACATGTAACTCTCATCTTCTGGCAAGCTAACTCTAGCATGTTTTCACTGTAATAGCAGAGATGCAAATGGAAGGAGCACCCATTCACATGTGAGTCTTTTAAACCAGATGATCAGTAAGGGAGGCATGAAAATTTGGGAACAATTTATTACTAGTCTGTCACAGTGCTCATGAGAAAGGGTCACATTTAATTATATATCAGATTAAAAGAATGCTGAAAACAGAACACTGTGCCATCAACAGGCAAATAAGAACTTTCCTGTTCAGCGAAACTACTCTTACTCCGTGCAGTTCCACAATGTTATAATCACACAGAGTGATTAGTGTGGTAAGGGAAGAATTTTAAAAGCTCTAGGTAGTAATGAGCCAACTTCCAGCTGAAGTGGGCTCCAATTAGGCAGGTGAGAAGACTAAACTATATGAGACATTTTACTCATCATTGTATAGGACTGGATATCTGTTACTGAGATGAGAATAGATTTTGGTACTAAAAACAACAGTTGATTGTGTATTACATTTTCAGTAGAGAAGCCATAAAGTTTGATTTATGTTTTCCTCATAAGCCTGGTGAAGAACTATCGCAAATTTAGAGAAACTATAAGAGAAAAAAGTAAAGTTATTGTACGATTAAATTCAATTAGTAATTTTTTACTTAAGTAATTATTTAACCTCAGTAAATAGTGAATAGTGTTTAAGAATGAGTTATTCAAGAGAAAAACTGTAAAGTTCTTGGGCTTAAATCTCAGTTGTGCTGGTTATTGGCTTGTACATATGGGGATTTAAAAATTAATTTAAAATCTTATATGCATTTTTCAGTTTCTTAGCATAGTCTATTGACAAAATATTATTACTATCTCAGAGTTGTTTTAAAAATCAATCGAATTAATATATCTAAAGCACTTAAAACACTGCCCGGTAAAATAAGCACTTGCTATTACAATTTATTAATTCTGCTTAATAATAAACTTTTCTATAATTGTGAATGAAATAAAATAACCTTTTTGGAAAGTACGCTGGTGCATATTGTACAGACTATCAAAGGTTCACCAATTACACAGTATTTGAAGAGAAAAAAACTTTATTGCCCTACAAAGAGGTATTACATAGTCAAGTCGGTCTTTTCATCTTACCACACTTGTTTAGGCAAGGATTTCCCTGGAAATTTTTCATCTTACCAAACTTGTTTGGGCATGGATTTCCCTGGAGAATTTTCTTGGGTTTGTAACACAAGTGACATTTCTTTATGTAACCATGTGCCCTTTATTCAACTAGCATATATTTGTTGTGTATTGTTGGGCCCTTAGCATAGCTCTAACTTCTACAAGGCAACTCATGCAGTAGTTCTATATATTTGACTTCTAAATTTTTATAGGTTTCTTTAGATGACAGAAGCTATAGTTCTCAGTATCAGATAAAAGTTATCCATTTTGAGTTAAAAGTAAAGTTGGTGATAATTCATTTGACCTCACTTTATGATTGAGAAAAAGTAATACAATAAATATGAATGTGCATTGTATTAAAAATCCCATACATTACATGTGCTTATGTACTATATTTAGTAAAACAAAATATCTCCTTAGTACAATGAAGAGAACAAAATAGCTTACACTATGGGATATAACATTTATGTACATATTTCATCTCATACCGCTGCATATGTTGATTGATATTTCATTAGTGTCTGGCTCTAGACTCAAGCTACTAAAAACTATCCTAATATCTTCTTTAATTTATACAACTCTTCATTTTTAATTTAATAATATGACTTCAGTAAACCAGTTTTGCATACTCCCCTCTTAATATTTCTTCTCACAATCTATTATTATTAATTTAAAATACTTTCCCTCCTTAGCTTTATTTAGATATGACTGACAAAGTTTATGTAAGTACTGCATGCTAATCATTTGTGCCATTGGAGCTCTATATTTTCTCTCTTTTTTCCGGTACCAGGGATAGAACTTGGGCTCTTGTGCTTCCAAGGTAGGTGCAGCACCACTTGAGCTAAATGTCCAGTCCTCAGATTTTAAAGATGTATATATTTAAGGTACAGGACACAATATTTTAATATAAGTATGCATAGTGAAATAATTAAATTCAAATATAGGTATATGATTCCACTCTTTTTTCCAATTTTCAAATGATATGTTCAAGAATATTTATAGAAGCTGTTGTAGGAGATCAAAATGCTTCGTGTTCTTAGCAAAAAAACTTTCCCATGTTGTTGTAGGATTGTAAAGCAATGTCTCTTGGAGACATTTAATTAAGGAGGCCTGAGCATAAGTATAAGAATAGGACAGTATCACATCATGAAAAGTACATAGATGAGGTGAAACTGATTTTCAGGAACAATGTACTAAAACTCCATCCATGTGCAGATATTTTTCTTCCTTCATTTCGTCTTCCGTAATTTGAGTACGGTTTGTCTTCACCAAACCTCATGTGGAAGCTGACTTTTCAGCCCAACAGTACTGGAAATTCAGTACAGAGAAGAGCACTTCAGTCGTGGGAATGGACTCCATACACATGGATTCATGCCTCTGCTGCACGAGCTCTCACTCTCTTTGGGCTAGATTACTGACTGCGAGAGGGAGTTGTTAGAACATCAGTCTGCCTCTCACTGTTTTCTTCTTCCATGCAAGTCTGCTTGTTTTTCCACTTTCCTACAATGAGATGAAACAGCAAGAGGCTGTCACAAATGCCGGCGCCATATTCTTAGACCTTCCAGCCTCTGGAATAATAAGCCAAAGAAATTTCTATTCTTCATAAATTACTCCATCTCGGACATTCCATTATAGCAGCAGAAAATACACCGTGACTCCATAATGTTCAGCTCTTCCAAAAATCGAAGCTCTTGCAAAGTCCAAGCACAACTCTCAGGCGTGAGTATCTGCTGCCATGAGCTACTTCCATTCTATCTCCTTTCCTGACCCTCACTCACTTTATTATACCTGCCAAGAAACTTTCCTGTCTTAGGATTTTTGGATGCTAAAAGGATAATCATACAACCCTCCGGCTAGTCAAACTCCAAAGTCTATTTTTCTATTTTAACACGAATTTTATGGATATTGCTATGGGATGAAATTGAGAGTTTCAAGTAGCCTGGGGAGGAAATATAAAGTTTTCCTTAAGCACATATCATGTGTTTAGCTGTTCTTAGTCTATACAGATAAATAGTACTAAAAGAAAAAGGGAAAAATAGGCAAAATAACACATACGGTGATGTCTGCTGATTTCAGTTATTTCTGTATTTGAAATTGTAAGCAAAAATAATTATAGGGGTAAACAATGTTACTCTTGGAAATGTAATTATGTGTCATGGATTATACTTATTTAAGGCTAGATATACTCTTCATTTTACAAGTTCTGAATGACAAGGGCCATGACGTTTTCAACTCCCATGCCACCTAGCATAAAAGTTTCACGTGGGAAGCATTGTTACTAACTAATTATAACAGCCACACCAGCCAAGGAGGAGAGCAGCATAAAAATGCCAGAACAAAAATAAAATAACCAGAGCAAGAGATATTCAAATGAAAAAACAAAACAAGCAAAAACAAACAAACAAAAAACAAACCTGTTCAATGCCAAAAGAAACAGTATTTTGAGATGAATTTGACGATTCAGAAGATTTATTTTTAAGTCTTCCTAGATAATCCTGTGCCTGAATAACAGGCAGGCATAGTTTTCTCAAAGAGGAAAGTAAAACGAGCTCCAGTCACGTGACTCCGTGATCCACCGAGCAGAGATCTGAATGTTTCCTTCCGCGAAGACTGTGACACAAAATGCCTCATGATGGGAATACATGGGATTTTTTTTTTTTTCTGAGAGCAAATGGCACTGCATGTCCAGTGTGATCTGGCAGGATGAGCCTTCTAGAATCCTCTCACGAGGAAAGAAGTAAAGATTGTCATGGCCTCTCCCAGAGCTGAGGTTGAAGATCTCATCATTTCTACTATCCAAAGGTAAAAGAGATAAAGACATAAAGTTTAAAAATACAATATCCAAAAAAATCTTTCAGGATCATCACTGAAATATAAGTTCCGTGGATATCAGTATGATTTGAGGAATGAGTACCTTTAGAAAATAATAGAGTTTGGTGAAATAAGCATGTAGCATACTATCATTGATTCAGTAGCAATGTAAGCATGTGGCTGAAATACTTTATATACAGTGATGACCAATAAAATGTGGTCATTTGCAATTGAAATGTACCTAAAGGGATAAAGGAACTGAATTCTTAATTTTATTTAACTTTAAGTAATTTATATTTAAATATAAGTGACTGTAAGTGTGTTTTGGGTAGTGCACCAGATAGCACACATTCCAGGCTTCAAGAAAAAATAGAGCATGTTTTCAACATCTTGCATTTTACAAATACAGACACAAAGTCAAACAATATTAAGTAACACAATCAGGATCACACCTCACATATAGCTGTATAATAACTTAAATCCAGGAGTTTGGGAACACAAATAGCATTTTCTAAATATTGCATTTCTTCATTTTAAAAACTTTTACTAGTAGATATTTATAATATATAATGATTACATTCACTATGGAAAATTGGTATATATATATGGCACATTTTAATTCTCTTCTTTCCCTTCGTTCTATCCCTTTTTATGTTTTTAGCATCGGATTAATTTATTTATTATATATTACCTTATAAAATTAATTATCACATGTAGATATCACATGTGATAATCACATATGATATTCACATGTGATAATTATATATTCACATGTAATTATCATATGTGATAATTAACTATCACATGTAGATATCACATCTAGATTGAAAACTAGACTAATAAGCCGTAGAGAATGTAAAACATGTAAGAGAACTGTACTAAGTCAAGTGTACTTTTAATTACATTGTTGTGATGGATTACAATACATTTTTCTCTTTTTTCCTATTATCTGTGTTTTATTTTGTATTTTATGTATATTGAATTTTTCATGTCAGAGAAACAGCACAATATTTAAGCATATGTGTCTGAATTGGTTCACTTAACATTATGGTCACAAAGTGCATATTTTCTTATAAATGACTCAAGTCTAGCCTTAATGTCAGAATTTCTGATGATCTGAATTCAGTCAGTTTAAAATTTGATATCATGCCTACATAAAGATATGTTAGAATGCATGACTCTACTAGACTCTGCTGAAACTAATTAGTTGTAGAGCAAGTCAAATATACAAATAAATTGTTGTCTAGTCATACAATAGAATGTCACGCAGCAATGACAATGAAATACCTATAATTGAATGAAGCAGCGTGGCTAAACCCAATGAGCAGTATTTTTGAGTTAATGAAACTGAAGCCAGTAAAGTGTATGATGGATGATGCTCACATTTATATAAAATACCAAAACAGACACAAATATAATACGGCCATACCTCAGTTCATGCATACTTCTCTTTGTAAACTATTTAGTTCACAAACAATAGCATTTGGCAAAAAAAATGTGCTTCCATTCATGAACTCCACATCAGGTGACAAAGACAATCATGGCTGTCTTTCCCACAAAGACACAAACGAAGTCATCTTCCCCAAAATCATAAAACAAATTAAGTTTATAAACCGAGATACCACTGTGTATACTAATACATAGTGTTAAACATGCCCTACTCCCAGCTACAGAGAGTCTGAGGCAGGTGGATCACTTGAGCCAGGAATCTGAGGCCAGCCTTGGGAACATAACGATGATTTTACTAGAAAAATAGTGTAAAACTCAGGGCTGTTGTTTTTCCTGGGGGTAGAAGTGACAAAATGCTGAGCAGGAGTGGAAAGGACCTCAGGGGAAGTTATTGAATATTATATTCACTTCTTCTAATGTTAAATAACACATAGGAATTCAATGAGTAGTCCATAAATTACAAATATTTATATTATTTTTCTATTGCTCACAAAACCAGATGACGAACATAGTGGCTTAAAACCACCCAAGTTTATTATCTCACACATGCTATATGCAGAAGCTCAGGCACAGTGTGAATAGGTTCTGTACTCAGGGACTGATATCAAAGTGTCTTCTGTGGGCTGTGTCTCTTGTCTTCTTTCGAGCTGACTAGTGGCCCTTTTCAGAGGTGGTTGGAGCAGAGTGTGTGAGTATGGATTAATGGTGTGTGATAAATAAATTAGTCTACTGAATGGTAAAGCACAGTTTTAGTTGTGGATAATGGGAAACCTCACACTGGGTGTGAGTGGCACCAACTGATAGTCTTACAGCCTAAGTATATTAAAAGGGAAAGGGAAGCTCTGTTTCCCTGCTTCTTGCCTGCTCTGATATGAACTGATTTTCTTCTATGACACCCTTCTGCTATTCTGGCCTGCCTTGGGGCCAACTGATTGTGGATGAATATATCTACAAAATAGAGAAGCAAAATAAGCCTTTTCTCCTTTAACTTATTGATGGGATATTTTGTCCCAGCAATGAGAAAAGTAACTAAGAAAACTAGTAATGAGCTTTTCCATCTGGATACCACAGTTTTTCATTAGCACCACTTTAAAAGGCTAGTAGTAGGAGAAAGGAAATACTAAAGGAGGCATTATAGTAACAAATAGTGGAAAATGACACGTGCATTACACAATTTGATTTTGTATTCTCCATCTTTTTCTTTTCCTATATGTTAATGAAAGGGACTCTAAACATTCATATTTACGATGCTCTTAAATAAGAATTCAGGTATATCAGCCAAAATAAATTACCCCTACATATACTCAGAATATTTTTTCAACGTCCATCGACCTTGACAGTCTGAAAATGTGCCCAGGTAGCAGAAATAGTTTTGTTCATTGGGAAAATGTAGGACTTAATTGAGTAGAAACCTGTTATGATGGAGATGTCTGTATTTTATGACAAAGCATGTTCCTTTGACATCCATAGGTCATGGAGGACTTAGGACATTATAAGTCTTCAGCTTTAGAATAGCCTACTGAGTTAATATTCAAGTAAAGAAAATTTCGTTTCTGCAAAAAAGTTTTGATTTAAGAGTGCCCAGGCAGAGTTCATAAGGACAAGTTATCTCAAGCTTAAATCATCTTTATTTCATGACAGCTCATTAGGCTGGCAGATCAGGGCACTGCACATATCTGGACATCAGCAAAACTTATGATACTTTTTCCTGTGATATTTCTATGCAAAGCAGAGGACACAAGCCCTAGATGTGAGTTCAATTAGGTAGAATTTTATGTGGTTGGCTGTACATAGAAAAGGAAACTCCGTCTTGCTTAATATCGTCAATCACTTCAGTCAGGTTCTGAAAGTCATGATTACCAATTAGAGATGACATAAAAGTAGAAAAGATGAATTTCTTGGGTAATAGAATCTACATTAAAATTGTCAACAGGCTAGAATGATGAATCATATTAAACAAGAGAAGTTCAGGGAATATAAATTGTTTTGAACAGGCCACTTGGTATAGTTTGGTGACTGCACTTGTAGAATGGATCAGAAATTGTGGAATTATTAAGTAAAAGGTGAATGACAAGATGTGGACAAAAACAGTAAACATGAAATTGTTTCTTGTTTGTTTGTTTGTTTTTGAGACAGGGTCTCACTTTGTAGTTCAGGCTGGCCCTGAGCTCAGCCTCAAACTCACATCACAGCAATCCTCCTGCCTCTGCCTCCTGAGTGCTGGGATTACAGGTGTGAGCCACCACGCCCAGCACTGTGGTATGTGGTACTGATTGCTGCTGGGGTGAGTCTCCAAGCCCAGTATTGTTATGTGGTTACCGGGGATGGAACCTGGGCCCTTGTGCTTGCAAGACAGGCGCTGGAACCACTGAGCTAAATCCCCGACCCAACATGAAACATTTTATTTTATGAACATACACTACTTAGAATTCTGAAGATGAAAATGCACTTCAGAGTACTGGGGTCAGGAACAAACACCATCCTGTGATTTTCAGTGAATTCAAATGCACTACAGCCAATTAAAAATATAATATTAAATGTTGTGAGAAAGATCTGGATTAAATAAAACAGGGAGAGTGGCATTTACACTTTAATTTCTTAAGAAAAGACTTGTGAGGTTCCTCACACTTACAAATATAATCTGAATTTAAAAAGAAATAAAAACACTAATTTTAAGGACAAAATTTTAAAAATTTCTACAAATTTCTAATAACTCCAGATAAAGACAAATTACAGTTATAAAGGAGGGAGCTAAGACACTATATTAAAGTTATGCTATACAAGAAAATGTATTTGTTAATATTTATTATATAGTTTAATATTATACAGTGATACAGTTGTCAATTATTCTATTTAACATAGTGATTATATACTTATGTGCCTTGATTAGCAGGAAAAAAAAAACCCTTCTAACTGGTGCCAACACAATCTCTTTTCCTTGTAACAAGGGACTTGAATGCATAACACTTTTCCTTGTTAGAAGCATAATTAATTTTCTAGCATGTGATTAGTAAAGTCTATTTTGGCAAAATATATTAAATTGGATACAATAAAAGTAAATCTGATGATATATTATCATCAAGGCAGATTTATCAAGAATGCAAGGTTGTTGAATGTTTAAAAATCAAGGTGAGCCTATAGTGTGTGTGTGTGTGTGTGTGTGTGTGTCTGTGTGTCTGTGTGTCTGTGTGTCTGTGTGTATACCGAGAGTGGTGAGGTTTAATGAGACATTTAAACTATTTTATATTGAGTACATTAGAGGCTAAGTTCACTTGAGAACTAAGTGAATTTATTTAATATTTTAGACTTAAAATATAAATATAAAGTATATGCAAAATAGTAAAGCAAGAATTTAAAGAATATAATAAACCTTAAAGATTTTGCAAATTGCTTATTATTCTGGTAAGAAGTTTTATTTCAGTGTTTCATGGGTTAACATAAGTATTAACATCCAAAATAGATAAAATGATTTCCTTTCTCATAAAATTACAATCATTCTTTCTGTGAGTAATGCTTTATAAAAGTGTTCTATATTACAATGTTTTATGTTCTTTTCTTCTCATAGAAATACATTGTAATTATGTCTGGAAGTAAAGGGGGGAAACGATGGAGAGTACATTCACCTTTTACAGTTCCCAGTTAGAATCTTTTCACAACAGCTTTTCTCCTTCCCTCATTTTTTTCCCACGTAGTTCTCAGGAATATTTTCGAAGTTACTGTAGGGTAATAGTAATATCAATGTCTCTATGCTCATTAAACTAAAGCAGGTGTACTCCTTGGAGAATAATTGTGAGATAATTAAAGTACAGCTACTTGCATTTAGGTTTTGTGCTATAGCTACAAAAGCAGCAAAAATGGAAGATAAATCAGATTGTTCAGAGGTAAATGCTCCATTTGTTCTAGGTTGTTATGAGTAGCAATTTCTATTGCCATTTTTACGTTGGTTTATATCACCAAGTTACCAGTAATATACATAACTAAAAGAGCAAGATCACGACCAAAAGTTTAAAAGGATGACAAAACAAAGTAAAACTATACATATAATAATCTTACAGGTAGTTTGCTATAATTTGTAAATAGTGATATATTGATGAACCACAAAATAAAATTCATTAAAATTTAATGTAAAATCTGTCAATAATTTTAAAATATGTAAGCATAAGCAATCCTTTAGATATACAATTTAATAGTAATATAAATTATAGATTAATAATTAATTAAACTGGAGGTTTTTCTCACATATATTTGAGACTTTGAGTTCATAATTTATGAGTTTTACTTAATTTAATCATTAAAATTTAAGTAAACCTTATTTTCTAGAATTGATATCAAAACAAGTGAAATAATGTTGCATGATGAAAACTGTTGATTGAACAGTGAGACAGAAAATTCTAGAAATCTGTTGTATAACATTGTACTTATAGTTAAGAATGTTGAGTGGAAATGTCATGTAATTTTTCCACATGTACCAAAAAGATAAGCAAGCCAATAGTTTTAATCTACTTTGAATTGTTAAATATATGTGAAATCAGTATTTCAAAAACCCACATTGTTGGAGAGAAATAAGTAAATCATAATGAATTTAATGAATGGCAAATAATGCAAAGAAAATTTTGAAACTTTTTCATTTTCAGAAAAATAAGGTACAGAGATATTTAATCTGAGAAACAGGCTAGTTCCGTGTTTGTGTGTATGTGTGCAGATGGTTTTGTGCACAGGCGTGTGTTTAAATGGCAGGCAGGTGTACCAGGACATAAGGAATTTTCAGTTATAAAAAACATTAAATAGATTCAGGGACTTTTCCCTGAGGATCATTTTGCATAAGCAGCTGGAAAAAATAAGGGTCACAGCACTTTAATTAATAAGAGCATTCATGAAAAGCAATCATTCATAAGGAAAAATTTGTTAGTAGTTACAATTGTTTTCAATGGAATTGATTTCCTTTTAAAGACCTGATGGAGATTCAACCATCCTACTTACCAGAAAACTTTATTAGTCAATACGAGGCTGTTGAAAGTGAGATCTGCACAGTGTTATAGGTTCCTTAAAGCTATTCTGTATTCTGAGAAACTTGACATTAAAAAATAGTAGCAAAAAGAAACAAGGAAGCCCACCTGTCTCTGATTTGCTTCTGGATGGGATACACAGAAAGTGCTTAGTATTCAAAAGCACAAACTTATCTCACATATGTTAGGTCCAGTTTTATTATTACTCTAGACTCAAAATAAATCACAATTTGAAAAACTCCCACAAAAATTGACTCTTGGTTGCAAAAGCACATGTGACTTCCGGGAAGAATCATTGTAGTCGTATTATTCCTATAGTTAAAAAATAACTACATATAATTAAAGACATTTTTCAGATAGAAACCAAAAAAGAGAACTCATTGTGAGTACTTAAATGTATTTGTTTTCTAGATTATTTTTGCTATTCTAAGTCTCTTCTGATTCCAAGTGAATTTTTGGATTGTTTTCTCTAGTTCTGTGAAATATGCTGTTGGAAAATTAATTAGAATTGCATTAAATCTACATAGAGTTTTGAAAATATGGTAATTTTCATGATATTGTTTCTTCCTACCCCCAAACAAAGGTTGTCTTTCCATTTTCTGATATCCTCTTCAGTTTCTTTTTCAGACTGGTGTAGTTTTCAATGTACAGGTCTTTTACTTCCTTCATTAGATGTATTCTTAGGTATTTTGTTTTTGGAGGGATGCTATTGTGAAAGGAGTTGTTTCCCAAAGCCCTCTCTCAGTGAATCTGTTGTTCATGTACAAGAAGATTGCTGATTTCTGAGAGTTGACCTTGTATCCAGGTACTCTACTGATTTTTTAAATTAAGCCTATAAGTCTTTCTGTGAGAGTTTTCGGTCTCCTATATAATCATGTGTTCTGCAAATAGTAGCAGTTGAACTACTTAATTTACTATCCTCATTCTTTTTGTTTCTTTCTCCTATATTATTGCTGTGGCTATTGTTTCAAGGAATATATTAAACATAAGTTTTGATTATATACATCCTTGCTTGGTTCCTAATTTTATCATGAAAGATTTAAGTTTTCAACTATTTAGTGTGATGTTGGGTGTTGGTTTTACACAGATGACTTTTATTAAGTTTAAATAAAGACTATTTCAATTTTTTGTAGAGTTTTTATTATGAATAGGATTTAGATTTTGTCAAAAGCTTTTTCTTCATCTATTTAGATGATCATAAGCAGGGGATATCACAGTCCCCAACCTGAAACAATACCACAAAGCCACTGTGATAAAAACTGCATGGAACTGGCAAAAACAAAAACAAAACAAAACAAAACAAAGAAACTCAACAACAAAAGACCTAAGGATCAATGGAATAGAACAGAAGATCCAGAAACAACTATGGATACTAAGCCAGCTCATTTTTGACAAAGAAGCCAAACACCCTCAGTGGAGAAAAGATAGCTTCTTTAACAAATGGTACTGGAAAAACTTGGTTTCAGCATGGCAAAGATTAAAACTAGACATACATCTTTCACCACCCACTAAATGAAAATAGAAATGGGTTAAAGATTTAAATACTAAAGCAGAAGCGTTAAAACCAATGGAAGAGAGGTTAGGTAGAACTCTTATTTTAAAATTGAACTTTTAATCGGTACATATTATATACACTTATGATAACACTCAATGTTCTCATTTTTTCCCATTCCCATACCTACCCTGCAACCTCTCGAGGGGAAAGAAAAAAATATGTGATTAGGTAGAAGTCTTGAAGACATCGGCATGGGGAAAAACTTTATGAACAAAGCCTCAGTCACATGTGAATTAACACAAAGAAGCAACAACTAGGATCTCTTAAAAAGCTTCTGCACAGAAAGAGGAAACATAGACTGAAGAAACAACCACAATTTGGTGAAAAAAAATTTTACCAGCCATTCATCAGACAAAGGCCTACTCTCTGGAATATATAAAGAACTTTAAAAAATCAGACTTCATCCCAAATTTAAAGACCCAATCAAAGAATGAGTGTTTGAAATAAATAGACATCTCTTAGACAAAGAAGTAAAAGTAGCAAATAAATATATGCAAAAATATTCAACATTGAGCTAAATCAAACTCTTCAACAAATGAACTGAATAGATACCTACAAAGTATTTCAACCCCACTAAATGAGAATTTACATTCTTCTCAGCTGTTCATGGATCATTATCCAAAATAGACCACGTACTAGCTCATAGAACAGGTTTAAGTAAATGCAAAGGGATTGAAGTTGTTCCCTGTATAGTCTCAGATCATAGTGCCTTGAAACTAGAGCTGAAGAGAAAAAAAAAATCCCAAGACACTCACAAAGACATGGAAATTGAACAATACTCTACTGACTAACCATCTGAGAGATACAAATGAAAACAACACTGAGATTTCACCTCACTCCAGAAATTGAATGGCTTCTCTCAAGAAATCAACCAATGAAAAATGCTGGTAGGAGTGTGGGGAAAAAGATCCCTTCTCCACTGTTGATGGGGACGTAGACTGTTATAACCACTGTGGTAATCAGTGTAGAGATTCCTCAGAATCTAAGATTAGAGGTTTCATTTGATTTGGCTATTTCCCTGCTGGATATGTCCCTGAAGGAATTAAAAGCAGCATACCATAGTGCTATATACAAACCCATCTTCATAGCAACACAGTTTTTAACAGCTAAATCTTATAAACAACCCAAAAGCCCATCAATTGGTGACTGGATAAAAAGGTGTGTCATTTAAAAAAATAAAATGAAGTGCTACTTAATCATAAAGAATGATAAACTAAAGATTTATAGCTAAATGGATACATCTTGAGACCATACTCTTAAGTAAAATAAACAGGCAAGAGACTAGGTACCAAAATGTTTCTCTGTTGTGAGAAACTGAAAGTGTAAATAAAGACTGAAATTTATAATAGATAGGTGAAAGAGGAAAAAACTATTCATCATAACTAAATACAATAAGTTTTTTATTTTCATTCTTATTTTAATATAAAGTGCAATATTGTTCTAATTGTAAACCATTTGTGGGTTTTAGTAATCCAGGGAACTGGAAGGGGTGGGCAAAATGAAAGTAGAATAGAATAATCAAAAACAAAGCTTTTGTAAGTAGGGAGGGGTAAAGTAGTGGAAGGGAGTGCTGGGAAATGGGGAAAAAAAACAAGAACTAAGATATATAATGTGCAGATACAAATTCTCAATGATAAATGTGATCATAATGTATACCTAATATGTACCAATAAACTTAATGGAAAAAAAGAAAGTACTTCAGTGTGAAAATTCAATCGAAAGGACAGATATATGAAAATAAAAATAGCAAAATTATGAGATAAACATAATAGTCAATGCTTTGTAATATGAAATGAGTATGTAGAGTTAAAGGCCATCATATAATTTCAAAAAAAGAAAGCAATTGCTATCTTTAACATTTCTTATATGTGAATGTTAAAATTGCATGTGCATTCTCTGAGAAGATATAATAGAAGAAAACCAGTGAATAAAAATAAATTTATTAAGTTATTTTGTTTATTAAGTTTTATTAAGTTAAGTTTATTAAGTTATTTATTTATTAAGTTTTATTAAGTTAAGCAATAAATGACAAAAAAGAAATATAGTACAGATAGAATATAAAATAAATGTTTAAAATAATTAGCATATCAATACTGTAAATGTAAAAGGTATGAAGGTCCTATGTGAAATATGTAGATGTGGTTAAAGGTGGAAAGATGGATAAACATCAGCTTTCTGCCATATTACAGATGATACATGTAATTATCATTCACGTCATGCAATTTATTTTCTTATGTTTTGATTGCCCCTTATTCTCTCAAATACTGTAAATAAACACAGACATAAAGAAGACTTACACTAGTGCTTTGATTTGTACCTAAAATATCCCAGAAAAGCCTCCTTGGTTCAGAGGTGGAGCTTTTGGAAGGTGAAGGAATCATGGGAGTACCATGCTTCTCAGACTAGACACTTACAGACTCATAAGTGAACGGCTCTTGGGAGCTGGGGCAGAGTTGGAGGATTTGTGCCATTGGATCTATGACCTGGAAAGGTTTATTTTTGTCCCTGGTGATTTCTTCTATCTCATCATCTGGCCAACTGAGAAGGCAAAGCTTTCCTCTGTCCTGCCTCTCCTTTGTGATGTTCATGCACTGAGCCAATCAATTACAGACTTAAAAATCTAAAAGTGAGCTAAAATAAAGCTCCTTTAAATTATGAGAGTCAGAAATGAGAAATTAATCAATAAAACTTTCGTAATATTATAACAATAGTTTAACTTTATTTATGCAATGAAAATACTTAACCAGTGTACTTTTAACAACCTTATTCTAAAATAAGAAGAGCAAAATATTTCATTATTTCAAGGAGATATATATGATTTTAAAATTAAACTGTTTCTAAAAACATTGAAGCATAGTTTAAAATATAGATTTAGAATATACTTAGACACAGCAAAGGCATAAAGCTTATTTTCTTATATTATAACTGCAAAGTATAAGTTTAATACCAAGTATGAAAGAACATTTATAAAATACGGTGAAAATCTAGGAAATATATCAAGACTGAGAAAACTCAAAGTCTGTACCACACAGACTGAATTTCCATTCAAAGTAAATTTAGCAATAAAAAATTACTAAAGCCTATGAATGATTTAAAATTATAATAGTTTTTTGTGTTAAAATGAGAATGAAAATTAAAAACTCATTGAGTATTGAACTATGATGAAAGAGCTACATTTACAATTTGTTAACACTACTTAGGAGAAAACCAAGATACAGAAAAGTGATTGAAAATTTTATATCCAATATATAAAGAAGCTAAAAATAATGTTATTCCATATAGATAATCATATAAAAATAATTAATGACTAGGCAAAACCAGAGATAAAGTAGATGAACAACTTTATACCAATCCTACATGTGAAAAATCCCAATTTCTGTACCTATAGAGAGAAAAGATATTACATTTTAATTATAAATTTAAGCCAACATTCAAAAATATACATATCTCTGTGAATTGTGATATTGTGTGAAATTTTAAAATTATCCTCTTTATTCTCAGTGCTCTTGAAAAAAATGTGATCCAGAATGTTTAACATAACGTTGATGTCTTCGCTGTCCATATTAGAGTCTCTTGTATTTTTGTATCAATATATGAATCACCTGAGCCATTTATTTCTGTTTATAGTTACACATATTCTGTTCCAATATATTCCTCTTTAAGCTAATGATACAATGCCTGGACTAGAAACGGGAAGTGTCTACCTGTTCAGATTCATTTAAAATTTCTCATAGGCACTTCTAATAAATCCAAGAATTAAGTTTCCTTCCTAATTTATTTAAAACTTTTAAAGTGATTTTTCACCGCAGCTTTTTTCTAAAAAATCACAAAGTTTTGAAAATAATTTTAGATAACCATTGATGCTTTAAAATATGCAAAAGATTAAACTTGACACTTCTCTCAAGATTTATAAAAGAGCACAGAAAAATAACCTGATAATGCTCAGATATTTTTTCATTATCCAGACATTCAATAGTGATGAATAAAGATCCTTGGTTATTGAATAGATTTTTAAAACTGGGAAGTGTTTTACATTTTAAAAAACACTTATTATTTATGAAAAACCATCAAATGGACTATCTCAGATTTAAAATATTTAAAATCAAATTATTTTCTCTTGTCCACAAAACACACTGCCTTGATGTTAGCAAATATCAAATGCATTCGGAGTTTCCTGTGCAGGCAGCCCTTTCAGTATGTGGAAAGCTTTACTATCATTATCAAAAATATTCATTTTTTAAAACAAAAGGCCTTGCATTTTCATTTTGTATGGGGCCTCACAGTATGTACCTGGTACTAACTATATATTCTACCTGCTTAGTTAAAGAGAACTTAACGTTACATGTCATGTTCAAGCTGTCAACACTTCCTATTTTATGTCCACTTCAGAATATATCCGCTACTACAAACATCTAAGCCATCGTAATCCAACTGCTAACTCCGATTCCAGCTGGTAGGTTGTGCAATTCCCAACTACTGTCTCCAGTGCAGCCCCTAGACCCGAAACCCTCTCAACTCTCAGAGTCTGGGCCCTTGATCTGGGTGGCACACTTGCTCTCCAGTCATCTTCTCTGACACTACTCTTCAGCTTTCTGGCTCTGTGAAGGCCTGTCTTGCCTGTGTTCCTCTTTCCCAGAAGGGAGGTAGAATGACTTGGGACTGTTCCCTCTGCAGAGAGCACTGAAACGCCTCCTCCCTTTCCTCACTGTGTCCAAGTCCTTTCCCAAGTCACCATGTTCACCTGACTTGGAGTGAAAAGAATGCAGTGATCAGATCCTTTCCTACTTCCCTTCCTAAAATCCCTAGTACTGGATTTGTCTCTAGTGATGTTCAGTTCCTTTTAATTTCCCATATTTATCATTCCCAAATCAATTTATCTCCTTACCTCTTGTGCATGAATTGGAGACTTTCTCTGCAGAAATTGTAGACTTTCTTACACTGATCCCACCTAGTCAACATGTTGATCCTCCTTCAAAGACATATTTACAAACGAGAATCTAAGTAATTTCACTTCTGTATTCAAGTATCTGCAATTATTTTTTATTTGAATAAAAGCTCATCATATTATGGACGGTCTGACTTCCAGACATGTACATCTGCTCAGCACTTGACATTTTCTTTCTTGCTACTCAGGATATCAACATTCCTCTCTTTCCTGGTCCTAAGCTAAGGGCCTTAGAGTTTTTATAGTTTTTTTTCCTCTGCTAAGATTTATCATCTGTTTACACATATGCATATTTGTTTTATTTAATTTCTTGAAAATATTTAACTCTTGCTTTAAAGTCTTTCTGGATAATTGCAACATCTATGTCATCTTAGATTTCATTTATTGACTGTAGTTTTTCTTAAATATAAACACTGTCATTTATTTACATGTCTAATGATTTTATTTGATATTACTAGTGAAATCCATGCACAGAGATTTTAGATTCTTCTCCACTGAATAGTGAATTCCATTCTAGCATGTAGGTAAAATGGATGAACTCAAGCCTCGAACTGTCTCCTCTGTGGGCCACAGAGGATGAAATCACTGTTAAGTTCTTTGACTTTACATCTGCTAAGTGTTACTGGAATGCCTGGGATCTTTGTAACGTGTTAGAAATGAGCCAAGGATTTATATACAGATATTTACTCTTGCCTATTTGCCACTCCCTTGTTTCCAGAATTTCTAACTTTCTACTCTGTTGTTCCAAGCTGTGTCATTTGATACTTCAAGCATTTGGGGCTAAAGTGTTTCCTTTCTCCACACTGCAAGAGATTGCCACATAGTTTAAGGCAAAATGATTAACTCACAGATTTCACTGAGTCTAGTTATAGTTTCCTAACTATGGTTTTCTTTTCAGTTTCTTCTTCCTTTTATTATTTTGTATTTCTTAAAATTATTGTTATTCTGAACCAATTTATGGAGAAATAATTGGTGCATAAAGTATGCAAATTTGATATTTACATGCCAATAAGTTTGGGTATAAACGTGTACTTTTGAAACCACTTCCACATATATATTATTTCCCCAATTTTTGTCTCTGTTTTTACTACTGTTGTGTCTCTATGTGTACATGTGTGCATGTATGTGGGGGGGGGCAAGGAATTAACATAAGATCCACTCTCTCAGCAACTTTTAGGTAAGCAATATAATATCACTAGTTATAGGAAGTGGACTGTACAATAGAATTCCAGAATTTTTGTCACACTTAACTGAAATTATGCCCTTTAATGTTTGCCTCCTCATTCCCTTCTCACACTTTTATTTTGCTACTCTAGTTTTGTGATACACAATACTGCTTCTACTGAATTTGAATATTTCAGATTCCATCATAAATGAGATCGTGTAGTATTTGTCTTTTATTACATCAGATGCATTTCACTTAGTATAACATCCTGCAGGCCCATCCTTTTGTTGTTACAAAAGGCAAGATTTCTCTCTTTTATAAGATTTGTATGTCTTTCTCTCTCATGATTTCAAACAAACTTAGAGGAAAATTTTCAAGAACAAATTCCAGGAGGTCATAAAGTGCCAAACTTGACTTAGCCACGTGCTCAAGTCTGTCATGAATCCATGCAAATGAATGATACAGAGGCATTCCCTTGTGTAGTCTCCCACTATTTTACAGACCTTCGGTTTCTCACTAGCCTGCACGTTATTCACATTGTGTCTTCTTTGAATATTATGTCATTAGGGCTACAGTACTATATCTGCACTGAACATATAGACACTTTTTTAAAAACATTATTCCCTAACGAGTATACTTTGAGAACTGTTTGCAGGGCTAGGAATTTAGCTGAGTGATTTAGTCCTGTTTGCAGGGCTGGGGATTCAGTTGAGCCCAGGGCCAGCCTGAACTACAAAGCAAGACCCTATCCTCCTCCCCCCAAAAGAACTTTATGCATAGTTACTTATATTATTAAATATAATAGGCATTTTCAGTCATCTAGCAATGATTTAAACATATGAGAAACTGTGTATAGATTACATGCATTTAGTATGCCATTGTATGTAAGAACCCGAGGATCTGTGGGTTTTGGAGTTCAAGAAACCTAGATAAAAGACCCCTATGAATTCCAAAGGATGACTGTGCTATTCTTTCTTTATGAATACATTTGCTAATGAATACTTAAGTCATTTCCATATTTTGCCATAAGCATGCAGATATCTGTTAGAGATCTTTGTTTCACTTCTTTGGATACACATCCACCTGTGAGATTGCTGGGTCATATGGTAATTGTACTTTTAGAAATTATTATTGTGTTTTTCATATTTGTCTATATTTCCCAATTTATCAAAGCTACTAGCTGCATGTATTCAAAACAATCATTTAACCTCTTTGTGATTCAACTATATGATGTGAACAATAAGTTTAGAGTTAGAATCATACATACTCATATATCTGTAATTTTTAATACCATGCCAACTTAGCATATGCTAAAGTATGCTTCTGAATTTTTTTCTTTCTTAAACACAGACATTCAGGATGAAAATTAGAAGGCGACAGTGAAAAATACACTTCTGGCACTTAGATGCATGATACTAGGCATCAGTTTCTGTTGAAGCTCTTGTGAGCTGCCACCATTTGCCTGGTTCACCTTGTCACTGTGAGGCAAATGCTGGGCCCACAGCTCTTCTAGCTCCCACTTGCTCTCCTGCGTTAATGTCTCCATCTTCTGTAGTGATGACTGTCTTATCTGAACCGAAGGAAAGTATGCTATGCTAGTAGTAACACCATTATTGAAGTTAGAAGTTTGAAAGCAGTGAAAGACGACTATTCTACATTCAAGCTTGTTTTCATAGATTCCAGTTTGTCCACATTTTCCTTCACTTCACATTTCTCATCTGGTACTGATCACCCATGCTGTTGACATCAGGATCAGCACTGATGCAGAAATCATAGTCTCACATAATTCTTTGACCTACTCCCATAACTGCCCAAGGTCAAATTCCTGTAATAAAATTTCAAGCTGATATCACTCCTATAAGTTATGTTTCTGATATAACCTTGAATGACATAGTGTGTAAATTTCTTTAAAAATCCTTGTATGTACATTTTAAACAAATATGACTGTTTTGTATATATCATAAAGACCATAAATAAAATAATTATTGAGGTATTTGACTTTTGTTAAGTTTTTGAATGCATATTGTATAGATTCCTCATAAGATGTAGTGATATTCTGTATTTTTAAGGATAGTAATATTCTCCTTCAAGGTAAACATATATAGAAAATAGAAGATAATCAGTGCATACTTGATCAACAAATTGATTAAGTAATTTTTGTCTGTTTGCATCAGTTAGAGGTCATTAGAGGAACTCTAACTTTGTTTTTGTACAAGGGAAACTTATAATGGCTGCCTAGAGTCAGAATTGAAAGAATGCAAAAGGGCCATTTGTGTTGGAAAGCTAGTGGACATAGTCAAATTTCAAAGGCCTGGTGTTCACTCTGGAGTCCCAAGTGAGTCAGTACCAGGAAGCTCAAGGGTCTGTATTAGATGAGTGAAGAGTCTGCCCTGGGATCCTAGAGATATTGGTCTAAAGGTGATGATGAAGGCTGGAGCTCTGCCAAAGATGCTGAAGTGAGACTTCCTTCTTCTTTCCCTTTCTATTCCATCCACACTACAAGCCTATTGGTTGATCCCAACCACACCCAGTGTGAGTCACCCAGATACATCCAGAGCTGTGCTAAACCAGTCAGGCTTTTCTCATTCGAACTGACATTATAGTTATTTTCACTCTGTTTAAGTGAAAAATATTCTTTTATTCAGAAAGAAATGACCATATTAAATGAATTTAAGATGAATTTGCTATGAATTTTAAGCCAAATAAAAATTTTTTCTGACTTTCTTTTGAAATGCATCTAAACATCAAAGACACAAGTAGTAAAAGTAACAAAAGCTATCATCTATTTAACATATGTAGTTCATAAAAATCTCAACATATATCAAGGGTGTAAATAATATAAATTAAGTTGTAAATGATTTGTAGTGTGTATAGTTGATATTGTGAAATAGAAAATATTTAAAAGGGAGGAGAGTGTAGGGGTAAATGACGAGGGGGAAATGAATGTGGTAATAAAGAAAAAAGGAAGCAAATTATGTAAATAGGGGGTGAGGGGATGCAGGGTGGGGGGAAAAAGAGAAAAAATGAGAATCAAGTCGTGTCATATTCTGGTACAACCCCTCAATATTAAATGCAATGATGATGTGTATTCATGACATACCAATAAAGATTTAAAATAAAATAATAATATAAATTAATTGTTATTGTATAGTTCATATTTATTCGTATTAAAAGATGAAAGATATTAGAATGCATTCCTTTATCATTTTTATAATTTTACTTTTTAATATAATAGATAATAGTATATATATTCACCATGTACTACTACAAATATTTTGTGTGTGGTGTTGCAATTGAAACTAGGGGCTCGCGACTGAGAAACATCCACACCTATTTCTTATTCTGAGAAGATCTTGCTAGTGTGGCCAGACTGAGTTCAAGCTTACCATCCTCTTGACTTAGCTTTCATGTTTCATATTTATGAATTGAATTTATAAAATATATGTATATGAAATATTATAATACTATAATATATAATATATAATACTATAATATATAATACATTCTAACATATTATATCACACTATTATAACATAATATATAGTTATATAATATATAAAATTAATTTATATATTATATAATATAATGTATAATATTATATTATATAAAATATATCATATAATTAATAATATCTATAATATTGTAATATATGATATTATATAATATATGTTATATTTATAGTATGAATATATAAAAATATATAACCAAATTTCCCAAATTGGATTACTTTATAGGCTTTACCTCACACAGTTTTTAACAGATGCGTGCATAAAGACAATATAGGTATACACAATAAAATACTACTCCAGTGTTAAAAATGAAAGTCTGTTTTTTGCAAACACATAAATGAATTTGGAGAACATTTCATTAAGTGAAATAAGCCAATCATAGAAAGACAAATGCTTCATGATCTCACTCCTATGTAGAAAGTAGTAAAGTTGATCTTATAGAACTTGAGAGCAGAGTGACAGTGACCAGGGTGTGAGGACACTGGAGATAGTTTGGTGGTCAAAACTTCAGAAGGAACATGTTCAGTGATCTACTGTACAACATGGAGACTGTGGGTAATATTTTATTCTTGAAAAATGCAAAAAGGGTGGAGTAAAAACTGTTTCACTAGAGATTTAACCATTAATTTCTTATTTACTTTAAAACTTTTATTCTACTCCTGCTTGCTTTTCCCTCGTATTCTTTTGGTATATGAAAAACATGCCTCGCTCACTAATTGGAAATAGTTTAAGAATTAAAAATATTTGCAAAATCCAGAACATCCTGGTTAATAATTCTCAGTATTAACTTATGAGATATTCTAAAAGTAAATTTGTACTTCAGGTGGTATATATTTGTTTAAGAATCAAACTTTGAGATTGACTTTATGTCTCAAAGAGTAGTTTGGGAATATCCTTGGGAACACCTGTGGAAGAAAGAGGGAAGAAGCAGGATTAGATAAAGAGAGGAGTCAAAATCATGGTAGGTCCAAAGAATATCTCCAGACCATTCATAAAATTCCATAATTAAATACGATGACAGCATTGACTTGCACTGGACATTATAACCATCAGCTGTATCCATCAATCATTGGATTATAGCTTTGTACATGAGATATCTCATTCACTGAATGCAGCTGCTCATTTATATTTTTTAAATTGCTTTTTGGTTTTTGAAACCAGACTCACTGTCCAGTTGAGGTTGACCTCGAACCTGCATAATGATATGCAGCCCAGGCTGGCCTTGAACTCACAGTGATCCTCCTGCCTCAGCCTCCTGAGTGCTTAGATTAGAGGCATGTGCTACCATAACCTGCTATTTTCATTTTTCTTCTGGTCTGGGGATCAAACTCAGGACCTTGTACTTGCAAGGCAGGCACAATGCCACTGAAATAAATACCTGGCCCTCATTTATATGTATTATCATATCTAGTTGCAGGTACTGAGAAAAAAAAAAAAACTAGGGAGAAATACAAAACTATTGTCTGAGAAATGCAATCCATGAATAAAAACAGATATCATGTCAAATAAAGACAAAATAACAAGATAACATTTCATCACCTGTAACTGTAGGTTCAAAATTATGTTTACCCCCACTGAGCCATGATTCTGTTATCTCCTATACATGATGCTGACATTTGGAGAATACTGACTTCAGTTCATAAGAAAAGTTTATTTATTTTTATCCCAGATATTATTTTTAAAAATTTACCCCATATTTAAAATTAGTGAGCATTTTTCTTATTTTTTCCTCTTATTATTTTTTAAATCTACAAAACATATGTATCTTATAACTGAAGGATTGTACCTGTTAATCAGTATCATAATATTTCCTCACTTTCTACTGGTGCTATAGCTTGAATCCAGATGTCTGCCCAAAACCTCATGTACTGATATGTAGGGAGTTTTGAAGGACTGGATTAGTGTATGTGATTGTGGACTAAAGGCATGATGATGGGATTAAGGGTGCCCCACCCTAGATGTGGGTGGCATCAATCAAAAGGCTTATAGACTGGATGGAATATAAAACAGCTCTCACCAGTGGCTGCTGAAGCTATTGCTTGCTGCTTGCTACTTTCTGCCTGCCTTGCCATACTATGGATTATTTCTCCTCAGTGATTCCCTCTATGATGCCACATTGTCTTAGAATCATCTGAATATGGACTGAAACCTTTGCAAACTGTGTACTTATAAGCCTTTCCTTTTTTGACTTTGGATGATTGGTATTATGCCTCAGCAACAGCAAAAGGAACCAAGACAACTGGTAACTGCGACTCTATTCCTTTACTATGAGTTTCACTTTTTTAAAGGTTCCACATTATATGATTTGATGAAGTATCTTTATATACCTGAGCTTGTTTCACTTAGCATAAGGTTCTCCAGTTTCATCCATATTGTCATAGCTGGCAAAATTTCATTGTAAGAAATGTTTAGTTAATATATTAAACGATGCTCCCATTTTGGATTCAAGAAAATTTTATATCTAAACTCATTGTTTATAAAATAATTCACATTGTACTTGGAAATATATTATTTCTTAAACATTAATTTTCAAAGATTGCCTAGAGGAGAATATTTTTTAATTTGTTCCAGAATTATGTGGATGCATCAGTATGTTCTAATGTCAGAAACGTAGATTAATTTTGGAAAATATGGTTTGAGTTAGTACAATGATATAATTTTGCTTCATTGTTGAAAGTTTTACCAGTTTTGCAGTTGTTGAACTGTTCCTTAGAAACTCTGACAAATTGCAAGATAAAAGTCAGAAATTTTAAGTAAAGGCAGAAAGGAGGAAAATAACATCTTATTCTAGGGGCTGCACAAAAGAAGAAAAATAACAAATTGTTGTCAGAAATAGAGCTAGAGGAAATATTATGAATTTTAGGTATAGTAAAAATAAGTTTACACAATTGTTAGCACAGAGATATACAGAATAAAGAACAAAAGCCTTGAACATAAGCTGTATTTTATGTGACGAATCTAACAATTATATAGTACTTTAAATGTAAGACACAAGACTTCAGGCACAGAGTTCAGTTTGTACATAATTATGGGGATATGAAATTATGAGATTATAAAAAGAGGCTGAGATACAAGAGATAGATATTTGTAATTTTCACATAATAAATGTTTACAGTTACTGATTAATTGGATAATATTCTTAAAGAACATGTCCAGAATTATTTGTCAGGTACACTATATAATATATGAAGAATCTGAGACTATGAAGAGGGTGACTCATGCTTGTAGAAAATCAATTTGGGGATTTCTTGATATTTTCAGAAGTTGTCCAATAGGTAATGAAAATATCATCCTTCTCTAAAAGAGACAAATTGTAGCAGATGTCATAAATTTAGGGATCATTGGCTGATATAAAGTTAAAAGACAAAGTTTTGTTGTTTGTATACTAGAAAAACAGTATATAGAATGGAAGCCAAATAGCTTTAAATTTAGAGTGCTACTAAACAAAATTCACAGTAGACATAAACACCATGGGTAGAGTTTATCAAGCATCAGTTATTGTGAGAATACTACTGTAGAGCATCCTCTTTAAACTAATTTAAATGGTCATATGTATGAATAGAGCTTTGGAATGCATTCTGTACCTCTTCACCTAACTCTAGCACACTGGGAGGGAACATACTATAGGGGAGTTAAATTCTTACATCAAATGTAGTGGGAAAACCCCCACAGCTTTATAGGCACCATTGGTATTTTTCCCTGCAGGCAGGAGAACATACGAGACTATGTTAACTCAGGCTTTGGAAACAGAAACTAAGGGTCAAGAGATGAATTGGACAGTGTTTTTGGCAAGAAGGTCAAACTTGCTCTTGCTTTAAGATCAGAGTCCATTTCTTGAATATTACTACTGAAGTATTACCACAAACAAATGAGTTTTTGACACTGTCAAAAGAGACATGGCTCGAGATTGTTCTTAAACTTTTATCCAATACTTTGACACTGATTTAAGCTCAAAGCATTAACAAGGGGTCAGATGGCCATTGTGTGATTGTAATTAAGGTGTGCTGGGAAGAACATATCATCATGTCTGTTGTATTCTGGCTGGAAGGGGTTTAGCCTCATCCAATCATGTAGAAATGCAACATAAACCTAAAATTGAGGATATCCTGTAAATAATTGGCCCACATTCTTGAAATATATCCGTGTCATCAAGACAAAAGATTGCTGAGGAATTATGACAGATGAAAAGAGGTTGAGCAAAAATTACAAATATATATTATAAGTAATCCTAGAAAAGATTCTGTCAAGGGAGAAAAACATGCTATAAAGGATGGTATTAAGAAAGTAGAAACTGTCATAATATGGCCAGTGAATTCATAAAAGTTTTATTACTAGGCTTAAATTTCTTGACCCTGATAGCTGAATGTTGGTTATATATGAGTCTAACCTTATTCATAGGACTGCATGGAGTGCAAAGAATTATACATATAAACACGATGTACTCAACTTATACATAAAATGATTTTGTTAGTAAATGTATGTGTGCATCTGTGTGTGTTTGCATGTGTGTTGAGTGTGTAAAGATACAGAGAGAAATGGAAAATGTGGTAAATTATTAAAACTTGCTCAGTTTGGTGCAGATCTGCATTCTTTTCACAAATTTCTGCACATTCAAGGTTGTTTTGGAACTAAAAGTAAAAATTAGTCATTTTCTCAGCAAAACAGTTTTATATGCATGTCACTTTCCTTATAACTAAGATAAAATAACTGATGCTCAAAATTGAAAAGAAGAGATGTTTAGTTTGGCTCACAGTCTCAGAAGCTTCAGCCTGTGTTCTACAGGTTTAAATACATAAATGACATGGTTAAAAGGGCTGGGTAGAAGAAAGCTGTCCATATCAGGGCAGCTAGGAAGCGGAGAGAAAAGGAAGGAGCTGGTGGACAGCCTTCCAGTCCAGGCCTGCAGTGACCCATGTGTGCCAATATGACCCGAACTCCTAATAGCAAGTCAGTTGTATGTCCTCATAATCCATCACCCTTCACAAGCCCTGCCCATAAAGTCATGAGGCCTTTGGGGAACATTCTCCACCTAAATGTGGCAACGTGATGTTTTCACACTTCCTTTTCTTTATAGCACAGGTAATATCAGTGCAATCATAAATTATTTCTCTGCCATTTTCATTAAATGGTATATCTTTCTGTGTCAATTTCTAATTGATACTTTATTTCTAATGCCTAATATTGTGAGTCACTTAGTAATCACTGAGCAAAAATATAATGATTCTATTATCCTGATTACTAGGAGTTAAATCAAGAGACAGTAGTATGTTTAAGAAAGAGGTACTATCATGTTCCTGATCTCTTCTTTAGTGCTATGATACATATCTTTCACTTTGAACACTATCTCTATTTTTATCTGAGAAATTATTTCTGATTTCCATTTTATTAGATCCTCTTTTGTTACTGGATCGTAACACTGATCCAGTACCATCCACTGATCCATAACACAACACTGGATCACAGAGTCCTAGTGTTTAGGGTTCAGTTTGCTCTAGTTCGCTTTTGTCTGGATTCCTCTATAGTGATGATCTTTGTATCTGTCTTTTTGAATTTTTTTTTCTCATTTCTGTTTTTTTGTTGTTGCTGATGTTTTGGTTAATTCCTGGGCTGCTACCTGGCCAGTGTTTATTGCAAGTTTCTTCTTAATATTTGGAACACTTAGGAGATGGCTACTTCCTGAGTTGTGGTGAAAAACCTCTGCCTGAATAATACAGAATTCTGAAAAGGGAGATCAAAGAGGATATCCAAAAATTGAAAGACATCACTTGCTCCTGGGTAGGAAGAACCAATATCATCAAAATGGCCATACTGCTGCAGCTACTATATAGATTTAATGTAATGCCAATTGAAATCCCACTAGCATATTTCACCCAGCTAGAGAAAATAATTCAAAAATTCATGTGGAAGCAGAAGAGACCTAGAATAGCAAAAGTAATTCTAGGCAACAAGATGATGGCAGGCGGTTTCACAGACCCCAGTGTAAAACTATATTACAAAGCCACTGTAATAAAGCAGCATGGTACTGGCAAAGAAATAGAGCTGATGATAAGTAGAACAGAGCACAATACCCCAAAAGTACTCCAGATATATTAAGCCACTTTATCATTGACAAAGGAACAAAACACCCTCAATGAAGAAAAGATAGTCTTTCAGGGCCGGGGAGTTAGCTCAATGGTTCCGGCGCCTATCTTGCAAGCGCAAGGACCCGGGTTCGATTCCCCGGTAACCACATAACAATACTGGGTGTGGAGACTCACACCCAGCAGCAACCAGTACCACATACCACAGTGCCGGGCGTGGTGGCTCACGCCTGTAATCCCAGCATTTGGGAGGCAGAGGCAGGAGGATTGCTGTGATGTGAGTTGGAGGCTGAGCTCAGGGCCAGCCTGAACCACAAAGCGAGACCCTGTCTCAAAAAACCTAAAAAAAAAAAAAAAAAAGAAAAGAAAAGAAAAGATAGTCTTTCAAATAAAAGTATTGGAAAGAACTAGGTTTCAATTTGTGGAAGATTAAAGCTAGATCTGTCTCTTTTACCATGTATCAAACTAAAATCAAAGTGGATTACAGACCTAAATATGAAAATGGAAATAATCTGTTGGAAGATATTTTAGGTAGAATTATTGAAGACATTAGCTTAGGAAGACTTTGTGAACAAAACCTCAGCAACACAGAAAGTCGCAGAAAGAATCAATGACTGGGATCTCATCTTATTAAAATACTTCTACACAGCAAGAGAAACCACCAACAGAGTGAGAAGACAACCTACAATGTGGGAAAGAATTTTTACCAGCTGTTTCTCAGACAATGGGCCACCATCTAAATTATATAGATAACTTAAAAAATCATCTCCCCCCAAATTTAAAGACCCAATTCAAAAACGGTCATCTGAAATGAACAGACATTTTTCAGATAATGAAGTAAAGGCAGCTAAGCAATGTATGAATAATGTTCAACATCGCTGATCATTCAAGAGATGCAGATCAAAACAACACTGAGATTCCATCTCATCCTAGTAAGAGTGACTGTTATTCAAAAAGCCAGAGATAAGTGCCAGAAAAAAGGAATCATTGTTTACTGTTAGTAGATAAGTAAATTAAAATCAGCAGCATTAAAAATTGATAGGGAATTTCCTAAAAATAATTAAACCTAGAGTCACCCCATGATCTAGCCATCTTACTACTTAGTATACAGCCAAAGAAAATAAAATTAGGATCGCTCCTACAAGATATCCCCATATTTATTGTAGCAATGTTCATAATACCCAATGTGTGGCAATAACTTAGGTGCCCTATCAGCAGATGAATGTGAATCAGAAGGTTGAGAGAAGAAGCCCCCAGAGGAGGATGGTGCTAAGGGCAGAGGGGGAAAGAGGAAGTTAGTTCTGCAATAAGCACTAAGTGGCTGGTTCTGACAGCTGGAACTCCTCTGGTAAAGATGAGGAATAAAGCCCTATGGATGTGGGCTTTGGGTGCTGGATGTGAGCCAAGATAAGCTCTGTGAAAACCACAACTCCCCTGTTTAATTAGCCCATTCTTAGGGATGTATACATTAGAGAGTATCTTAAACACCTCAAAGTACTCTCAACTCAATTATAATTAGTTAGAATCTCATCTGCATCATGGTTTGCACTCCCTTCATGGGCTTTGGGAGCCATGGCATTTCCTCAAATGTCCATATAAGGACAAACATTTCCTCTTTAACAGAAAGGAGGAAACTTTCCTCTGATTGAAGTCAATCAAAGTGTCAGTTCAAAGAACTCCTCTTTCCTTGTAAAAACACATAGGCTTTGACGTCTCGCTTCTTTGGACCTCTGAGCTCTTCTTACTGGACTGCTCATCTGGTAGAACTTTACTGATATTTTATCTTTACTAACAAATCTATGATTTTACTCTTACTTCTGTGTGTCCTACTCAATTTGTTGTTCAGAATACCAATAATCTAGGATAGTGGTAATCAGAATTACAAATGCATAAAGAAAACAAAATATTTTTCAGCCATAAAATGAAGAAAATCTGCCTTTTTAACAATATTAATAAGCCTAAAAGACAATATGCTATTTGAAACATCCCAGACATAAAAACACAAATATTGCATGATCTCACATATAATGTAAAATCTGAAAAAGTAGAATTCACAGAAACAGAATAGCACAGTGATTAGCAGAATAGCACAGGAATGTGCCTAGGGGAAAAATTTTGGCCAAAGGATACACAGCTTCAGTTATTTTGAAAGATAAGTTCTAGAAAGCTAATGTCTGGCATGGTTGACTCCAGTTAATACAGTACTGTGCACTTGAAATTTGTTGAGACATCAAATTTTAGGTATCTTCCTCACACAAACAGACAAAACCTACAGAAGGTGATGGGTATGAAATTAATTTGAATGCTAGTCATTACATATTGCAGATATATTTCAGATCCTCATGTTGACCATCTTGACCATATAAAATTTTACTTGTCAATTAACAGTTTTAAAATAGTACAACACAAATGAATTTTTAAATTTGTGTGAAGTTTTTCATGGCAATGAGCATTTACCGTGCTCTTCGTCAACCCAGCAAAACCGAATCCTTATCTTGTGTGTGAAGAAGTATTCTCGGAGGCAAAGTTTGCCTCTTATTGAAGAATAAAAATATAAGTAATTTCAGTTTTGTCTACAGCCAAGGAGTGGACAGATGCAGGTACAAGGCCCCTTATCACCTTGTGCATTGATACAGGAGCAGCATCAGGAGGTGCCCAGAAACTATCAAACAGACAGATGACTATAACAGGCAATTTGTAATTATGTTAAATAATTAAATAATGCATACCTTGCTGTGTATTAGTTGTCATATTTTTCTGGTTTCCTTTCTCCACTAACATTGTGGGCATAAAAGAGATTCTTGGAAAGTTCCTACTTATTAAAGTTAGTAGCCTAAAATCATGGTTAAAATTGAGATTGATATTTGATGTCTGTAATTTTCCTATCTCATATTGCTGGACCACCAAGAAGAGTTAAGTTTTTCTTACATTTATAACTTTTCTCTGTATCTATTTTAGTCCAGAAATCACATTACTTATAAAATTTCTCTTTATATATTAATGTTAGGAAATATTTTATATATTCATTGCCTTTGGTCCTTTAAAATGACAATTAGGGTTGATTGTGATAACATGGATCTCATTCTTAATTTTAATTAATTAGGCTCACATTTTAATTGGCATCTCATCTCTTCCATAATGTCAGCATAGAGAAATTCTGAATCATGACCTTGGGCTTCTGAAAATGTACTTATTAATCATAATGGTTTGGGGCTCTTTAAGCATGACTCAGTTTTAATCATGAATTTGTGGAGGTTTACCTGAAAAATATAAGACAAAATATTTTAAAATCAAACAAGACAAAAGATAACAAATCCAAAGATTTAGAGAATTTGTATAGGGGCAAGAAATTGGGATAGTGGCAGCACTGGCCCCCGATACGTGAAGAAGATAAACAAGTAGATATTTCTTGAGCTCAGCAAATATGAATAATTAATAAAATAAGTTATGCTTTATTTTTTATAAGATAAAATTGACCCACAGGAGGAAGGAGAACACTTTTATATTTTGGAAGTGAGTTAAGTAAATGTAATTAAATTGCACAGAGAAAGATACCATCACAGATTCACATTGTGCCTGTAGATTTCTTCAGGAATTCTTCTGAAAATTGATCAAGTGCTTAATTTTTCAGGAATTAAGAACTATGATTATAGATTTAAGTCAATTATATTATGAGATATATTTATTCCTATTATATCTGATATTGATTTTTTTCTTTCTATTCACACTTCAAGTTTATTCCAAATGGAGATAATTCCAGACCAAATAAAATGGATAGTACTCTGTATTATGTACTTCATGTCACAAAACAAATT
Source organism: Petromus typicus (assembly GCA_004026965.1). NCBI lineage: Eukaryota > Metazoa > Chordata > Mammalia > Rodentia > Petromuridae > Petromus > Petromus typicus. Next base: position 5,747 of record PVIR01009134.1, on the reverse strand, counting down.
CATAAATACTTGTTAAGTGTTAATATAGCTGATATTAATATGAATATAATTTAACATGGCTAAATTTTTAAAAATCAAAATTAAAAATAAATATAGAAAATGCCATTCAACCCCCCACCCCACCCCCACCCTTGGTACTTGGAATTGAACTCAGGGCCTTGTGCTTACCAGGCAGACGTGGAACCACTGAGCTAAATCCACTGGCCTAAATCAATTTAAATATGTTTTAATCTTAGTCCCATGAAGGCTGCTCCTTACCTGCTCTGCTCCATTATTCTTACACAGTTGTGATCTATTGGCCTGCTTCTACGTGCTTGGCTTTAGTTGCTAGAAAGCATTTATACCTGATCACTTGTGGTGGTTATTATTGCTATTAGCACTTGCCTGACCAGGACCTACCAAGATTTTTCTCAAATACTGTGACAATTTTTTTCAAGACAAACAAAACAGAATCAAAAAACCAAGAGTCACTTCATTCCTACATTTACCTCTGTTTGGAAACACAGCGGTGGTGTTTGTTTCCCATGACATTTCTTTTTGTTCATTTTGATTTTAAAGTCCATGGGTGTCATGTAAACGGAACTGAGTGTTGAGCTCCCCAGTCTTTGTTTTGTGTGGCCTTATAGGGATCGACTCTCTAGTATACAGTCCTATTTGACTAGGTGTTGTTTCTCAGGTATGGTTTCTTCTCCATTTACAATCTAAAATCAAACTTTTATGATGCAGAATGTATGAGCATAATGGGAGTATGTTGTCAGTTTCATATTGCGTCCTCGTTTTCTCAAGAATAGACCTGATGTGCAATGTTTCCTCTACTTTTGTTGATGATTACTGATTATTTAGTTCACAAGTTTTAATGACTACTCTGGTTTTTCATGCTGCTTGGATGGAGAAAATACTTGAACTGAATAGTTAACAGTGATGTCAACAGTACCAATGATGACTAAAACAACAAATGCACAAGATCATTGAGTCAAACTTAATCAGTCTGTGGGAAAAGCCAAGTAATAGCTGCTTCATATGCTCTTATCTTTTATATTATTTGCCTGCATGTTAGAATTTACTTTTTGTTGCTGGGGGCGGGGCGGCAGGGATCGATCTCAGAACCTTGCTCTTGCCAAGTGGGTGCAGTTGCACTGAGCTAAATCCCTAGACCTAGAATTTACTTTTTTTTTTTTTTTTTTTTTTAGGTTTTTTTTGAGACAGGGTCTCGCTTTGTAGTTCAGGCTGGCCGAGAGCTCAGCCTCAAACTCACATCACAGCAATCCTCCTGCCTCTGCCTCCGGAGTGCTGGGATTACAGGTGTGAGCCACCATACTTAGCACTGTGGTATGTGGTACTGGTTACTGCTGGGCGTGAGTCTTCACGCCCAGTATGGTACATGGTTACCGGGGAATCGAACCCGGGCCCTTGCGCTTGCAAGACAGGCGCTGGAAGCACTGAGCTAACTCCCCGGCCTAGAATTTACTTTTTGATCTAGTTATTTTTGGTTGTATACTTCAGCATAAGAGTAACGTGCCTCAATTTTCCTTTATTAGTGCTCGATTTAGCCAAGAACACACTTTGAAAGAAGATAACTTTTGTTTTAAAAAGCAAAGTTTCATGTTCAAATGTATTAGAAAATCATGCTCACACATATTTATCCAAGTTCATAAACAAGTAGGTATTGGTTTGAAGTATAAATATAAAGTCTAACAATTGCCTTCCAAGAACTTGGAGCCTGGTTTGTTAATAAAAACTTAGGTTCAGGTATAAACACAAATATAAAACAACTAATAATGATCAAGGCAGCTTATGACAGTTTTCGGGTGTATTTGAACTCTTCCACCTCACATCTGATTTTTAAGCCCACCATAACCTCTCCCTAACTAGTGGGATCTCTCCTTGATTACATAGCACATTTTTGTTTTGAAATGGCAATGCAGGGACTCAGAAGTAATCTTCTGATGTCTTATGCTCTCCTTCTAACTTTGTCCCTATGTGAGCTTATTTCTGCATGCCCCATTACCTAAGGTTATTTCTAGCTTCCATTTCTCAGCTTGGCTTCACTCCCACTTACTATCTTCTCACTAGTCAGACCTTCCATATAGGCAGTGTTGCACAAGAGTTCATGCTAACCCTTTTAAGAGTGTATCAAATCTACAGAAGCTACAGGAATTAAAATAAGTGGAAAATTACTCTGGATTAAGTTATAGGTTATTCAGTCTGCCTAGAAACCAGAAAGTACAGCAGTGGAGGGATGGTTTTCAAGATGGGGAAAATAATGAGTAAAATCAGAAGCACGTGTTTGAAGTACAGGATGATGATGTTGATTTTCTTAGACAAGTGGAGAGTCAGAGGAAAGTCTAGTTTGGATCTAAATGGTATGGTTTGCAAAGTTAAACTATATGAAATTTTATTCAATAAAAAGTGTTGGAGGTTTCAGAGCATGAGAATATCATGTAATGCAACATTTTGAGCATTTGGTTAATAAAAATTTTAAATTTGCTTACTCATTTTGCTTATTTCCCTTGTTCTGTTAAAAAGATACTGTTAACATTAAAATGATAGAGCAAAACTTGGGCTCTTATTCAGCTAGTTTAAAAATTCCAGTTATATATAAGATTGAAAGTAATAATACATTATTAGACCTTCATCCTCGCTTGTATTTTCCTACTTTTCCATGTGACTTGTGCCTTCTGCTTGTGAAAGCGGACTACAGTTAACCACTCATTATGCTTTCCTGAATCATGTGATTGACCTAGGTCAGTGATGAATAGGTGTTTGTGGCAGTATGCAAGAGTGGAACCTGAGTATTTACACACCCATTCCCCCTGCATTTCCTTTCTTTCTTTGCTGTTTTCATACATGTTTTATGATTTTTATTAGTACATATTCATAGTGCATAATGTTTACATTTGTGTGGAATTGTTACATGTATTTATCTTTATTCCTTTCCTTCATCCTCCTCTCCCTCCTTCCTTCCCTGCTTTACGCATCTCTTGATCCCCTTCCCTTTATTTGTACACATTTACAACATGTTGACATTCATTGTGTTGCAAAGGGCCATCATCAAGAAAGCAAATAATAAATGTCAGTGAGGCTACAAGAGGAGAAAAGGAAAGCTTCTACACTGTTGGCAGGGGTGTGAACTAGTACAACTGCTGTGGAAATCAGACTTCTCAAAACAGTGAAAATAGAAATTCTGTTTGACCCAGCTATTCCACTTCCAGGTGACTTCCTGAAAGAGCTATAGACGTCATATTGGAGTAATACAAGCTCGCCCATCTTCCTAACAGCACGATTTATAAGAGCTAAACCTGGGAAGCAGCCTATTTGTCCCCTTGCACTTAAGCCATACCTTGAACTGGCTCTTGGTTAATGAACAATGCGAAACGAGCAGTACATATCCAAACTCGAATGAGCTGAACCTCAATAGACTAATTCAAGCTGAGAAGGTTAAATGACGTGCAATTTAAGTCATGGTTTGGGGTTAAACACCACTATCGTGGTCATAGATGACCAATAACCTTCTTAATCTAAGAGAAATATTTAATATGGACATGATAAGGTAGGAACTAATTTATTTTGTATTGCAAATACTAGACCTAGGTATAATTATTTCTACTAATCATGTAAGAAATAATACCCACAAAGGAGAATTATGGAGGAACTAGATGTTATGGCAAATCAGGACAGACTGAAGGAACTGGGGAGGCATAGGCTAGAGAAACAAACATTACAGCAGGAAAAAAGGAATTACAATTCAGTACTTTGACATATACCAGTTAGCAAGTAGTTACAATCCCTCTCAAAATGACTCAACAATCCAGATTTCATGGATCTGAAAGTTCAGTCTTGGAAAGAGATCCAAGCTGAGCTCAAAAAGAACTCCAGCTCCATTTATCTGAAATTCCCTATGTGCCAGATTTACTTTCATGATATTTTTCAAAGCAGAGCATTTCTGTTAACAAGTATGAAATCAGGTGTGTGCGTGCATGCGTGCGCATGTGCTTATATCCAAATAAAATAAATAAAGTAATGTTTTTAGTTTATTTACTTCTGTCTCAAGACTAAAAAAACAGTTCCAAAGGGTTCTTTGCCCCTCATTGGTTAATATTGGGATGATATACAGAACAGTGAATTGTATAGTGGTAACTTAAAAAGTGACACATTTGCAGAGTTCTATGGGCAAATACTCACATGATGGCCAATTTCAAGCTAACGATGGCATATCATTGAATACAGAATAAGGAAGAGGTGTGCACAGTCATCTCTGCCAAGCCAGTACAAGCAGACCAGTGGGCATCTGGCCATTCTTCTCTTGTTCCTTATGTATGGAAGACTGACCCCAGGATCTTTCTGCTGAACTATACCCCCAACTGCATGTTTAGTTTTTATTTATTTTGAGACAAGATTTTACTAAACTGATTAGGCTTAACTTGAAACTGCAATTCTCCTGCTTCAGCCTCCAAGAGTAGGGATTGCAAGCAGGTACCATTATAGCTGGGGTTACAGGGATACAGCTTTATATCCATTCTTTAAAAAATTAATTACGCTACTGTATGAGATTGCTCTTCTTATTGACACATCTTAAAACCCTGCATTTGTATTGTTTTTGTTTTGTTTTGTTTTTTGTTTTGTTTTGTTTTTTAGTTCAGGCTGGTCTTGAACTCAGTTTCCAACTCAGTAATCCTCCTGCCTCTGCCTCCCGAGTGGTGAGATTACAGGCATGAGCCACCATGCCAAGCACTGTGGTATGTGGTATTGATTGCTGGTGGGCGTGAGTCACCACACCCAACATTGTGGTATGTGGTTACCAAGGACTGAACTGGGGACCTTGTGCTTGTAAGGCAGGCACTGGAACTACTGAGCTAAATTCCTGGTCCCCATTTATAAATTGTTTACAATAAAATTCTCATTTTAAAAATAAAATATTACATTAAAAGGCTGTCATTGCAAAATGCTTAGCCAAAAGTACACTTATTGTATTTTTCATAGAGTTTAAAATTTGTAAAATGTGCCAGGTGTGTTGGCTCACTCCTGTAATCACAGCAGTCAAGAGACAGAGGCAGGAGAATTGCTGTGATTTCAGAGCTGGCCTGGGTGACATAGTGAGTTCAGGGCCAGCCTGACCTACAAAGTGAGACCTTGTCTTGAAAGAAAAAATATTGCAGAGTATTTCAGAAACATTTTCTAGTATAAAGAGTGATATTAATAATTAAAAATAATCTTACAATTTTTCTCATGAGAAATCAATTTTGTGTTTTGTATTTTCTACTTACCTACTATTTATTGATACTGTTATATATTCTGGAAATAACAACATAAACTTGAAATTATGTTTGCTATAGAGTAAAGTTAATGGAAGAGTTAGACAAATGTGTCAAACATTTCCATAAAGTAGTAGATGGCAAAGTTTGGTCCACAGCCTGTATTTGGATTCCCACTCTTTTATAAGTATAATTTTGTTGGAATACATCTAGGCCCATTTCAATATTTTGTAGGGCTATGACTATACTATGAGAACAGATTTGACAATTTGCAATGGACGCAGTAAGTTCCAACCTTGCTATAAAGTCCAAGTCCTAAGTTTGCTCTGAAATTCCAAGTCAACTCTGAGTTGTGAGTCCCTATAAAAATCAAAATGAGGGCTGAGGATTTAGCTCAGTGGTTCCGGCGCCTGTCTTGCAAGTGCAAGGACCTGGGTTCAATTCCCCAGTAACCGTATACAATACCCAGCAGCAATCAGTACCACATACCACAGT